>QFDD01000343.1:0-52844 GCA_006871305.1 Vachellia collinsii | reverse complement strand
ACTTCACTACCTGCAAAGTTGTGGTGTGATAACAAAGCGGCCCTACACATAGCTTCCAACTTAGTGTTTCATGAACGCACAAAACATATTGAGATTGATTGCCACTTTGTCCGTGAGAAGATTAAGAAAAACTTTATTTCTACAGGACATGTGAGATCTGGAGATCAAATAGGGGATTTGCTTACTAAAGCCCTTAATAGGATTCGGGTTGACTATCTTTGTAACAAGTTGGGCATGATAAACATCTATGCTCCAACTTGAGGGGGTGTATTAGGATATACTATTTAATATTAGGATATTATGTCATTATGAGCCATTAATGACTAGGCTCCTACTTTATTAGTTAGGCATAGTTAGGTAATTAGTTAGACATATTAGTTAGGCATAGTTAGGCAATTAGTTAGGCATTGGTTGCTACTTTGTGTGTATATATATGTTCCTTTTGATCATGAAAAATGAATGAATTTGATTCTAAAACTCTATAGATACTAACCCAAGTTATTAATATAAGTTTGAATTGACTTTTTTAGAAGATTAGGAAAGCTAGGTATACTATTTTAAATTATATATATTCTAAAATATTTATATATATTATTAGATTATAAATCGGTTTAAGAATCAAATAAATTAATTTAAAAAAAATTATAAATGTATTAGTTTATTTAGTTTCCTTAATTTATCAAAAAAGTTAATTGAAGTTCATATTAAATATTAGATATAATATTCTAAATCATGTGTTAGAATGTATCATAACATTTACTTTTCTAAACCTACCTAAGTTCGATTCAAGGATTTATGAGAGGTTACATTTAAATATAAATAAAGAATAAAAACTTTACCAACAAATATTTATTTACATTTTGAACAAAAAAAAAAAATTAGAGTTAAACAAAACCACAAAAGGCGACATACCTGTACTGATTTTTTTTTTGAAATTTTAATTAAAAGGGGGAATTACTATAAATTCCTATGTAAGAGAATTAATATCAGAAAGGTCTCATTGACAACTCAAACAGCTACAATTGACAACTCAAATTATTCGCATTGACAACTTCTTGGGACTTTTTTGATATTAATTCTCTTAAATAGAACTTTATATTAATTCCCCCTTAAAAGATTAAAATACTTGTAGTAGATCTTTGTTGTCTCGCTTGATTTTATATCAATCTAGACATCTAATAAACTCTATAATTAAAGTGAGTAGGTCTTAAAAACTGGATTTTCCATTCCAAGAAATTTTAAAAAGTAGTTTAAATGTTAAATTACTCAATAATTTTATACTACCATTCGTTAAAAACTATCTAATTTCGCTACACCCAATATGGCTGGTGATCAGTTTATTCTACAAGGAAATATGATTCATTATTGAATCAGCCCAAACTGCTCCTATCTTGGTTTTTAAAAAACAAAACAAAACATCTGGCCATTTATGGCACAATTTAAAGCTAATTCAATAAGTGGTTTTTTCTTTCTCATGTGGAGTTTCACGAAGTGGCTTAAAGAAGTGAAAAAGAAAAGCAAGTTACAACTCAGCAATCTTGTATATAAGAACCTTCTTGTATAGTTGAGCTAATTAAGCATAGTGATTAATCTTCCCCACAAGTTTTCAAGTAGGCCAATATGAAAACTCACATAGCTCTTGTTTCAGTCCCTATATACAGCCACTTACTCTCCATGATCGCATTCTGCAAACGACTCCTTCATCTTCACCCTCACTTCCACTGCATAGTCATCATCCCCACCGTCGAATCCTCTGGAAATGCCCAAAAAGCCCTTCTTGAAGGCCTTCCTACAACTTCAAGCCTTCAGTACATTTTCCTTCCTCCTCCGAGCATAAACGACGTGGCGTCTCAGGAGGCTAACCCGGCGGGTCTCGTTCAGATCAGCATGTACCGCTCTCTGCCTTATGTTTACGAAGAGCTGAACAAGTTGTTTGCGAGCGAAGAGAAGTCGCCGGCCGTTGGAGCTGTGGTTGTTGATGCTTTGTTGGATCAGGTTGTGGAATTTGCAAACGAGCGAAACGTCTTGTCGTTTGTGTATTTCCCTTCCACGGCCATGATGCTTTCGCTTTGCTTGTATTCTTCAGAGCTGGATAAGGCAGTTTCTTGTGAGTTCAAAGATCTAACCGAACCCATAAACATTCCAGGTCAGTGTGTATTGCCCGTTGGTCTATGCATTTCACATCAGATTTTTTTGGGTCGAATTTTGCATAATAATATTAGTATTACTCCTAATTTAATTATTTAAATTACCTATTTCTAAATAAATAATGGGTTAATATAAAACATATCTTTTTCCGTTAAAAAACTTAAGTCATGGTAGGTTGGGGTAAGAGAGAGGCACGTTAGAGACTCCTAATTTAATTATTTAAATGAGTTTCGTACTGTGAATATAAATAATACATCCTAATATAAATTTTCTATTTTTATGTATTGATAAATTAAAAAAATGAATTTATTGATTTGTTTATTCATTTTTAGATTGCATGCATATTACAACTGCCATTGTTTTCTAACTTTCATCTTAAATGTTAACAACCGTTATTTGTCATCTAAAAACACAACGCTAATGGTGAATTGACTTTTTGTTGAGAAATTAACAAAGATAAAAATAACTTACTTAAAAATATTTATTTACATATATAATTAGATTATATACTGGTTTATAAGTTAAACAATTTAATTTAAAAAAAATAATAAATATAAATACATTAAAATAATTTAATAAACTTTATTAATCTTATAAAAAAAAGTTTAGTTGGTTCTTATATTCAGGAGTTTTCCCTCTAAAATCTCACAAGTGAGGAGTGGCGAACTTTATCTCCAGTAAAGTAAAACTCTTTTCCCTTTAATCTTTAAATTATTTTTAAGCATTCAATGAAAAATGGAATAAACCAAAAACTCACAATCTCTCTCTCTATATATATATATATACACATCTATTTTTGGAATAAACATTAATTTAATTAAAATCCAGGTTGTGTTCCTGTTCATGGTAGTGATCTCCCTGACGCGCTTCAAGATCGAAGCAACCAAGAGTACCAGATTTTTCTTCAAGCTGGTCAACGATTCCACCAAGCAGACGGAGTCTTAGTCAACACCTTCGCAGATTTAGAACCTGGGCCTATACGGGCCTTGGGAGTAAACCCAGGCCCAGTAGTGTATCCAATTGGGCCCATTACACAAAATGCTGAATCATCCACTCATGAGTGTCTGGAATGGCTGGACAATAAGCCACCTAACTCTGTGGTTTATGTATGCTTTGGAAGTGGTGGGACCCTCTCCCAAGAGCAATTGGATGAGCTGGCAATGGGACTTGAGCTGAGTGGCCAGAATTTCTTATGGGTTTATAAGCCTCCAAGTAAGTTTGGTACTGTTGCTGATGTTGGTGCTGAGAATAATGACCCTTTGCAATTTTTGCCCAGTGGATACATAGAGAGGACTCGAGAGCAAGGCTTGGTGGTTCCTTTTTGGGCACCTCAGGTATATCAATTATGATTTATCAGATTTTTTTTTTTAAAAAAAGGCTGAAATATTATAATTTTTTCAATTTTATAAAGTATATTTGATTTGTAAGAGAACAATATAATAATTATATTAACAAACAAAGACATGTAAGGACAGAAATAAAACCTAAAAAAATCACCTCATTACCTAACTCCCATTTAGTGCATATTCTTATGATAATGAGACTTGCAGATTTCAAATTTGTACTAACATTAATTCTAGATTTAGATTTACTTTTTATTTAATGTTTCATTAGAATGACCAATGTCTAATATTTTTTTAATATTTAAATGTAAAACATTCTATTTATTTTATGTTTTTCAAAAAGATTGGTTGTTAAATAATTATCTTTATTTTATATTCTCTCCCATTAAAATAAAAACAATAAATTTTTATAATAACATCAAATATTAAATCCATCAAATTTAATCTCAATGGTTCGGATTTAATACATGTTTGGGAATAGCTTTTGAAAGTGATTTTACGCAATCCGAGATAAGTATGTGAGAGGTGTTTTGTCTCGACTTGTATGAAAGTACTTCTAGAAATTCTTCAATCCATGCTTCAGACACTATACCTAACGTACAAACATAAAAAAAAAAGTTTTTAGGATGGTATGAGATATGTAGATTGCAGTAAAAATATTTCTCTAAGAATATAACAAAAAAGGAAACAACAAGACTCTCTTTGACATGTTGACACTTTAACCTATACTTTCAGGTACAAGTTCTTAGCCACGTGGCAACAGGTGGTTACGTATGCCATTGTGGCTGGAATTCAATTGTGGAGAGTATCCTTAATGGGGTGCCACTCATAGCATGGCCACTTTTTGCTGAGCAGACTCTAAATGCGGCTATGGTAAGTGATGGTCTTAAGGTGGCTCTCAGACCAAAATGTAATGATCAAAGCATCGTGAGAAGGCAAGAAATCGCTAAACTTGTGAAGAGTTTAATTCAAGGTGAAGAAGGTGAAGCATTTCGCCATAGAATGACTGATCTCAAACTTGCTGCTTCTCAAGCTCTTGAAGAAGATGGGTCATCCACTAGGGCTTTATCTGAGTTTGCTCTCAAATGTAGGAGTTTTATCAACAAAATAGACTAGTTTTTACCAGCATTTGTGTTAATTTACATTGAGCATACATTTTAGGTTACTAGAAAGATATATTTGTAACCCACTTATCTATTGGGTTTAGCCTATTTTCCTTTCCCCCCTATTTGTATTGTCTGCTCTAGTTATTAAAGATTACCTAGATTAATATATATTCACATTATATATAGAGCTTCAACATACTTGGCCAACCAAGTATTGCTTCTATCAAACTCTTTGTTTTTTTTTTTTGGATTTCTCCTTCGGTATCCCAGGCCAGGCCACTTTTAAGGCATAACAACATCCCCACACTAATCCGGATCGAGGCACACTACAAAAAGGGGGGATTTGTAGCAGTTTCAAAAACCGCAACAAAATTTATAACTTGTAGCAGTTTTATACTAATTTGCCGCGGAAAATAAATGTTTGTCACGATGGCTATTTAGTAGCGGTTAAAAACCGTGACAAATTGTGGCGCGAATGACCGGCCAAAATTGTAGCGAAAATTTGCAACGGTTTTTTTGGAAAAAAGCGCAGCAAAATACAAAGGGTCACAAGTTTGTAGCGGTTCTTGTAACCGCTATAAAATAAATTGATGCAAAATTGAAACGTCACTGATTTTTGTAAAACCGCTACTAATTTACGTGTTTTCCAAAAAGTGATCTTATTTTACAGCGGTTTGAGCAGCGATTTTCCTAGAACCGTTGCTAAGTTGTAGCAGTTTGTGTAAAACCACTACTAACTCCTCGCTCTATATATTCAACTTCCATTTTCTCAAAAACGTCACATCGAAAGAGTTTCAGAAAGTAAAATAGAGAGAGATCAGTCGATTCTTGAGCTAAAACGGTATTAATTTTGTTTTTATTTTATTATTTTTTTAATTTATTTAAATTATTTTTTATGTTTTTATTTTTGAACTTTATTTTAATGTTTTTTTATTTTATTATAGATGTTTAGTCCCGATCCTACACGCAGGCCCAGTAAGGAGCCTATGATACCGCATGAGGACATCTTGGAACGAAGTGGCGCTGAGGTCAATCCTGAGGAGCAGGAGTTTCCAGATGTTGGCGGCGCTGAGGCCAATCCTAACAACACATATCTTAGCGTCGAAGATTTCGATCTTCCAGATATCTCAGTCGAGGCGGTTGAGAACTTCGAGGATGAGGATATCGCCAGGGAAGAGGGATTCCCTCGGCCTTCTGCTTCACGGTCCACTGGCTTTGAAGTGGACATTCAGGGTAAGTAATTTAGATTTATATTTTGCATTAAAGTTGATGAATTAATTTAATTTATATTATTAATGTTTGACTGAAATGTGCAGATCTGATAGGGCGGTTGTAGAAGAGGAAGCTGGCATTAAGGGATGTTTCTCAGCTCGATGCTGCCTATCGGATAGTGGTACCCTGGAATGAGCTGACACGGCAACCGATCGGGAAGGCTGGTTAGCTGTACCACCGCTACCTGGCGGAGCAAGGAGGAAACTACGGCCAGTTTGACATCAGCACCAAGACATGGAAGAGGGTGTGGAAAGACGACAAGGATTGGGTTTGGGAGAATAAAGTTAAGGTATAATTTTAATATATTTCTTTAAATTCAGTTATTATTTTATTGTGAAATACTGATTAACTTTGATCTGTTTTTTTGCAGAATAAACTTGCTGTGGGGGATGCGCACAAGGATTACTCCATCTCGAAGATGGGAGAGGGGTGGAAGAATAGGCGAAATCGCCTGTACCACTTGAAGAACCGGGATGGCACGCGGACTACGCAGGAGGTGGCAGAAGACGTGCCTGACCCGGTCTAGCCCGAAAGTTGGGCAAGATTTGTCCGGTGGAGGAGGTCACCAGGCAGTATGGCTATCTCCAGGCGAGCTGCACAGAGCCGCGCATGCCAGACGATCCACTATACTGCAGGATCGAAGCCATTCTCCTGCACTTATGCTGAGATGGTAAATTGTTATTAAAATTGTTAATTGTTTTTAATTGTTAATTGTTATTAAAATTGTTATATTATGTTTATTTAGGACGACGCAGTGAGGAGGGAGGGTCGGAGGGCCATATACGGAGATATGTATGTGGCCACCTACAGGCACAATGACAGGACTCCATTATCTAAGGAGACTGAGCAGATTATTGTAAGTATATTTTGTATTTTCTATAAATATTTAATATTTATTGTATTTTATATAATTATTTAATATCATTTGTTTTCTATTTCAGGAGCGTATTCAGTGAACTGATGCTGAGCTTAGGGAGTCCCAGGGGTCAGCCTTAGACCCCACTCTCTCATTGAAGATGGCAATGGAAGGGCGTGATCAGCACCCTGGGCGACTTCCAGGATTCGGGTTTGGGGTGACGAGGACCAGAGTCTTCGGGAGTAGCAGATATGAAGTTGTGACTTAATCTTCTATTGCTGTGTCCCAAGCGACCACATCGGGACCGAGGAGGCACGGTGATTCTGATGTGGACCGAGAGTCTCTACGCGCTGAGCTGAGAGAGGAGGTCCTAGAGCAGGTTGATGCTCAAGTGGACGCCCAGGTCCAGACATGGGTCGAGGCCCAGGTGCAGGCCCAGGTGATGTCTACCTCCAACCGCTGATAAAAGAGTTGGTCGAATTATGGGCTGATGGGATTGAGACATACGATGCATAGGAGAAGTCACCGTTCAACTTGTGTGCAGCTTTAATGTGGACGATAAGTGACTTCCCAGGCCTTGGAACGTTATCTAGGTGAAACGTACACACCAGACTTGCTTGTCTCGTGTGTAACTTTGACGCTGAGTCACTGTGCCTTCCATACAGTCGGAAGTGGTGCTTCATGAGTCATCGTCGATTCCTTGATTAGAAGCACAAGTTCAGATTGCAGAAGAATCGTTTCAATTGAAAACAAGAAAGAAGAGGACCGCCTATCGTTTTAAGTGGTTCCCATATTCTTAGTCAGCTAGATGTTGTTCATATTGAGTTTGGGAAGAAGGATGATGCAGATCGAGTAGGAAGAAGATCTCGTAGCATTTCAGAAGTTGATGCAGTCCAGCAATGGCGCAAGAGGAGTATATTTTTCAATCTGCCCTATTGGAAGTTCAATATGCTACGCCATAGTCTTGATGTGATGCACATAAAAAAGAATGTGTGTGATAATATTCTTTTCACTTTGCTGAATGAATCTGGGAAGTCGAAAGATCATCTCCGAGCTAGGAAAGATTTACAGTACATGGGAATTCATCAGGATGCTTGGCCAGACGACAATGACAGGTTTCAACCATTAAAATTTACCTTAATGAAGCTGGACAAGGATATATTCCTCTCGACGTTGAAGAAAATTAAGGTTCCTGATGGATATTCAAGCAACATATCACGGTGCATAGATTTGCAGTCTCGAAGGGTAGTCAAATTAAAGAGCCATGACTCGCACGTCATTATGCAACAGCTACTACCGTTGGCACTCAAAAACACACTGCCTTTAGATGTGTCGACGGTGTTGGTGCAGCTTTGTTCATTCTTCAGGAAGCTGTGTGCGAAGGTTCTTGTCCCTGACGAGTTGGATCAACTGCAAAAGCAAATTGTTCTCACATTATGCCATTTGGAGATGATCTTCCCTCCCTCGTTTTTCACTATCATGGTCCATCTCACCGTTCACCTTGTTGAAGAGACAAAACTCGGTGGGCTAGTTCAATATCATTGGATGTATCCCATGAAAAGGTAAATGTGGCTTAAAATTGTATTGCACGCATTATTTACACACACATCGATAGGTCACTACTAATCTTCATGCTATTAACTTATTACAGGTTTTTAGGAAAGTTGAAGTCATATGTGAGGAATAAGGCATGGCCAGAGGGTTCAATAGCAGAATGTTATATAGGAAATGAGGTCCTCAACTTCTGCTCATGGTACTTTGATGACATCGAGACATCTTTAAACCGTCGTCTTCGTGTTTATGATTGCCCTGATGATGTTGGTCCGTCATCATTGACGAGTTTGTTCCCTCCTGTTGGGAGACCAGTTGGAGGACATCAATACTTCAACCTCACTTCTAATGAGATGTTGCAAGCACACAGACATGTCTTGATCAACTGCAGTCAAGTTGATCCTTTCATTCAGTGAATATAATTAACACTAATTTGTAATTTTATAAATTCAAATTATATATCCACTTATATCATGCTTAATCATAACAGAGAGTTCCAAAGTTATATCAAGTGTCAACTACATATCCGAACACAAACATCTGTTGAGGTTGATAGAAGGGTGCATAGAGAATTTCCTGGTTGGTTTGCACGTCGAATACGCAATGATGACAACCCCTACCCAGTTGATTTGACATGCCTTGCAATGGGCCCCCTCCAGAATGCGAAACGGTTTACTGCATACAATGTTAACGGGTTCAAGTTCTGCACAGTTTCACATGACCAGGGCTCTCTCACTCAGAATTCTGGAGTTTTTGGCACTTTTGGTACAAGAAGTTATGCTAGCAGCAGTGACGATGACATGCATATCGGTGGCGTCCCCTACTATGGGAAATTGGTTGATATAATCTAACTGAATTATCAGGGGCATTTTACAGTCACATTATTCAAGTGCTCTTGGGCAAATACAACAACCTCTCGTGGATTCACTAATGATGAGTTGGGAATCACATCTGTGAATTTTTCAAGACTTATTCACACAGGTGATTTTCCAGACGATGAGCCGTACATTCTAGCATCCGAGGCACAACAAGTTTATTATGTGGAGGATGAGAAGCATAAAGATTGGAGTATGGTCGTTCATCTTAAGCCTAGAGATCTTTACGACATGGGTGATAGTGATGAACACATTATCTATGAGGCGGAGCCATTCCATCCTACTGATTTTGAAAACTTCTTCCCCGAAGGAGATGAAGATTTACCACTTGTCAGGGTAGATGACGCCGAATAAATAATTCAGGTTATTAATATATATATAGATTCAATTTGTTTCAAGCATTTTATTTTTTTTCCAACTAAATTTATTAGTAGTGGTTCAAAACCGCTACAAAGTGACATAAACCACTACTAATAACAGTGACATAAATCGCTGCAAAACAAACTGTTGCAAAAAAGCATGACTCAAACTGCTGCTAATTTATGCCAGACTTCCAATAAATACCTTTCCACCCCCATTTCGTTTCCTACTCTCGTTTTCTTTTCTTCCACTAGCTGTTTTACTCATTTTTGGGTGGTTTGGAAAGCTTCTGATGATGTGTAGTATTTGTTATAGGTATTCTTCTTAATCCTTTATATTTTTATTGTATTTATTTAATGTTAATTGTCATTTGTTATGCATTTTGTTTATTTAATTTATTAATATTGATTTTGCTGAAATAATCATTTATTTTTTTTCTTTTTAGGCACTTAAATCATTGAAGCAAATAATATATGTTATTTAATTATTAGTACTTCATTTTAATTAATTATTCATCTATTATAAATTACTTTCTATAATTGTAATAATTTTTTTAATAATTAAAACATTATTCAGAATAAAGTGTATGTTTAAAAAAATAATTATTATTTTAGTAGTGGTTTTATAACCGCTACAAAAAACCTAGTGAGAGAAATAAAACGAGATTTTTGAATTATGTATATTTAAATTTGTAGCGGTTTTTAATCGCTGCAAAATGTTGACGGGAGTTTTTAAATTTTGGCGCTAAACCAATTTTCAATTTGAACATTAGTAGCGGTTAAAAAACCACTACAATTTTTTTTCACCCATTTTTAATTTTTGTAGCGGTTTCGTTGAGCGCTACAATATTTTTTATTTCTTTTTCTGTAATTATATGTTAGTAGTGGTTTTATTTCTACTACAAATTCTGCACCATTTCCATTTGTAGCGGTTATTAAATGCTGCAAAGTAGTAACGGTTTTCTTGTTTGCGCAACGGTTCACTAAAACCGCTGCTAAACTTGTTGCCATGGTGAGTTTTGCAGCGGTTTAGTGAACCGCTACAATATCTCCTGCAGCGGTTAATAACCGCTACAATGACAAGAAATAACCACTACAAAATCACCATTTTTTTGTAGTGGCATGACAGGAACCATTAAGGTTGGCGCCCCTGGTCCCTAGGGTGTTGCATTCCCACGCCTCGAACTCGAGACCCGTGGTTAAGCTATAACAGCCCCAGCCAGCTGATCTAACCCGTCAGGGTTTTAAACTCTTTGTTTTTCCAGCTTTTACCTATTACATTTTATTTAACATGTAAGGTATTGTTCTCAACATCTTCTATTGCATGTGCATATATATATATATATATACGCTCGCGCGCGTGTTGATTTTGCTACTGAGATTTTGCCTGAATCTCACCATTTTCTCACATACATCCATGGTGGGTGCAAATATGTCTAAAGGTAAAGCAAAGCAGCTGGTGGAAGAGTAGAGGTTGGAGCTTGGAGAACCTAAATGTTTTTGTAGTTTAGTTTGATTGTTGTTTTGTGTTTATTTGTTTGTTCAATTGAAATCACCTAAGATAAATTGATGGTTATCGCTTGGATCTAGTTTCCATAAGGAGGACCAAGAGAGCTATAGTCAAGGCCAAGTTAAGGGTAACATAAGGTCTATTTAGATAAGCTGTAACAAAACACTACAAAAAACATCATATTTCCAATGGAATTAGCCACGTCTAAAATCCATCGGAAAAATTTCCAACGAAAATTAGCCACAAAAAATATTCCGTAACAATTTCCGACGAAAATTTTCCGTGGCAAAATTAGCCACGGAAACATATACTGTGGCAAATTTAATTATTAATTATAATTATAATTTTTTTAATCAATTATTAATTTCAATTTTAAATTTGTTATTTATTATTCTTATTTACTATTAAATCTTAATTAATATATTATTTAAAATCAATATTTAGTATGAAAATATTAGAAATAATATTTATTTTATTTGTAATAATTTTATATTAAAATTAATATTTTTTAAAATAATAAAATTATGAAATTAATAATCATATAAATATTATATATAAATAATTTATTATACAGTATAATATTATATATATATATTTAATATGTGTCTAGAAGATACAAAGTTGTCGCAACTCAACTGGCAAGGGATCACGCGCTTGCACAGGTGGTCAGGGGTTTGAATCATGGAGGAGGCAAAATTGAAATTTTATTAGGTGGTAACACTTGGCGACTACAGGAAGTGACATGTGGCATGGCTTGATGTGAGCCTCAAAATATGGGCCAACCCGCAGGGTACGGGTTGGCGGAGGTGCCATGTGGCAGGGGCCCGGGTGAGGTGCCGGCTGGCAGAGGTGATGTGGCATTATTATTTATTAAAAAAAGAAATTTGCCATGGAAAATTCCGTGGCAAAACTTCCGATAGAATATTCCGTCGGAAATTTCATGGCAAACTTTGCCACAAAAATTTCTGTGGAAAATTTTTGAAATTTCGTGGTAAATTTTCCGACTGAATACTCCGTTTAAAAATCCGTCGGTAATTTGCGACGGAATGAAAATTCTGTCGGTAATCGTTTTGTGATAGTGAAATTTGCGATTGAACTAATTTCGTCGAAAATTCATTCCGTGGCAAACCACAATTCTGTGGCTAATTTTGATGCTTTTTTGTAGTGAAAGTAACTTTTTGGTAGAATGCTTTTCGAAAAGGAATTTTAGATAGAAGTTAAAAGATGTGATGTGATGTATGTTTGAATAAATATTTGAGAAGTGACTTTTGGTGGAAAAAGATTTAAAATGACATAAATCTCATTAAATAATACATATATATTATTTTATATATTGTAATAAATTTAAGAAAAAAGATAAAATGATAAAAAATAAAAAAAATGGAATAAATGAAAATATTTATAAATTAAAAACCAGTGCCTTTGAAGAATAATGTTTCTCATATACTCCAATCTCTACTCAAATTATTAAACCTATTTTTTTTATTTATTTGTTGTCGTATAAGTTAATTCAAGGGAGAAAGATAGGAAAATAACTTTTAAATATTCTAAATCCCATATAATGCCATGAATAAAGGAAAGCATAGATTGATATTAGTTTACAATTTGGAATTTCACAATATAAAGGAAAAAAACTAAACCACCCTTAAGTATTCTCTATTATGTGTACAACATCACACTATCATTATCATCATTTGTTATTGTAGTCTATAGGAGAGGGAGGAGAGCATCTCGCAACAACAGAAGAAGAAGAGACCTTCAACACGTCCTTCATCTTTGATGCTACCAAAATTTAATTATGCACTGCAAGTGTATGGGTCGTGAAAATAATATATGGTAAATTAAGGTCAATCCCATAGAGACTCAATTTAATAGGTAAATAGGCACTAGAAATCTAAGTTTTGTTTAAGTTAAGCGAATCAAAATACGAATTATGAAAATATAAATTCAAATGAACAAAAATATTAATTCTAAGGCAATAGAAAATATTAATTGACACAAGTAATCTAGAGTGGTTAATCCCTTCTTTAAGTTTTAGAATATGTTTTTACCCAAATAAATATATCTAAGTTTTAATTTGTTAATCTAGAGTCTAAATAGCTATAATGTTTCTCGATCATCTACAACCCTCTTTCAAATAAAAATATTATTCATTATATAGTTATTCAAGAGGCATTAACTAGAATGGTTTCACTCTAATATGATTATGTGAGTCCTGTAGGTATATTCCTATCTTAAAGGCAAATTAAATTAGAATAAATTTTAATATCACATTACTCAGTTTAAAGGTCCAATTAAGATCCCTCTCCCTAGTTTAATCTAAATTCTCTATATTCATATTTAATGTTGATTAGGCAATAAGCAGACAATAAATTTAAACTGAATAAATATAATTAAAATTAAACATAAATAAATGGTTCAAACATATTCAAATATTTAAATCAGTTCATAGCTACTCTAGATTTAAAGAGAATTAACCACACATGGATTTAATCAAATCCATAATAATAATTTGCAGATTCAAGAAAACCATCAAGAAAGGGAAGAAGAAAATAAACAAATACTGTGATGAAATCCTCCACGATTGGGGTTTTCCTCTTTCTTTCCTGATGATCTCTCTCTCCTCTTGGGCGTTGCTTCTTGCTCCTGGGTATGTTTGCTGCGTTGCTGTGCATCGTGCGTTCTTGCGTGTCTCTCCTTTGCTGTGCGTCGATGTGCATGTGTGTATTCAATGCATGTGTGTTCTCAATGTGTGTGTCAGGTTCTCAAAATGGATGTGTGGATATATCCATCAAATGCCAAAACAGAAATTTGCCAAGATCTTCGCTGGATCTCCTTTAGTTGTTGGAGCTTCTTTTTTTCCCCCTTCTTGATCTTTTAATCTTTCTTTTCTCTTGATTTCCCAAGATCTTCTTTTGGTCACTTCCTAAAACAAATAGCTAAATAATAAAATAAAAATAAAAAATAACAAAAAACATTAAATTATTTTTATTATCAGTTATGATTTAATGGATATCTAAGATATTGCACCATTTAATAGATTTGCTATTTTAAACTCATAATCTTTTAAAATTATATTGATAACTCTCCAAATACATCAAAAATATATCTCAAATATATTAAAAATTGGAAAGTTATCAATTTTCTTCCTTTGTCCTCACCTTCGATGGGGAAAGAGGACAACAATAGCATGACCACTAAGAGGCAAAGAGCCTAATGCCTAGCATCTCCTTCTCCATCACCGTCGCATGCATCTTCATCTTCTTCTTCCTAAGACTCCTCTCTCAATCACACCTTCACTTTACACCATCTTCAGCTTATCCTCTGTTGGCTCTTTGGAGACCCACATATGCCACTTATCATATGCACCATTCCCAATCAACCTTTTTTAAAAAAAACATCATTTTAGACCCAGTCAAAAACACAAGAAAGATAAGAGAAGATGAATGTCTCTTCTTGTACTAGTTGTAAATAGTAAAATTAAATCTGTGTAAACAAAATATGGATCCTAATGTAAGTTGTTATTGTCATCACTACAAAAAAAATATTAAATTTCTAACGGAATTAGCCACGGAAAATCCGAAATTTCATCAAAAAAATCTTC
The DNA here is from genome assembly GCA_006871305.1 of Vachellia collinsii. NCBI lineage: Eukaryota > Viridiplantae > Streptophyta > Magnoliopsida > Fabales > Fabaceae > Vachellia > Vachellia collinsii. The sequence continues at coordinate 38,220 of QFDD01000343.1, read as the reverse complement.
GTGGCAAGCTAAAATTATGTAGTAAATTCCATGGTTGATTTCATGTTTTTTTGTAGTGTATATTTATATTGATGTCTTGTCAGTGCTATCAGTGAAGTTGTCAATTTTATTGATAGTGTTGTCAATACTGCTAATTAATGTTTGTGGTATATAGCTTATTCTTATATAAGTATAATATATGTTATTTTAGCTGGCAATGATAATAAAACAATACTTAAATGTGGAATGTTAATGTTCATTTGTCCTTTGCAAATATGTAATTTGTTGATATCATATTGGACTTGTTGTGAAAAGGATGACATGAGTTGTTATTATGTTTGTCGGAGTTTGAATTAATAAGATTTTATCAAATGAATTTTTAACATTTTAGGGGATTTTAGTGCTATTCTTGGGCTTTTATTGAGTTTAATTGCATTAATTATGATTAAAGGAAATTACATGAAATTAAAGCTAATTAAGGGTAAAATGGTTACACTTTTTTTTATCATTTTGTTAAATAATTGATTTTTAAGACTTTTGATGCTACTTAATGTCAATTGTATTGTAGCTACCCTTGGAAGAATTTGGGATCAAAACACGAACTAAAAAAAAAGCATTTCATGACCCAAATTAATGACAAACAATGACCTAAATTAATGGCAGAGAAGAACTTGAAATTTAGAAATGTCAGCGAAGGACCAGACTAATGCAAATCCGAATTGCGAAAATGTTAGCTTGCACCTCCAAACCTCCTTCTTCATCCATTTTTCATCATTCCACCATTATTCCTTCATTCTTCCATCCCAAAAACTTATCTTCTTCCTCCACCATTCCTCTATTATTCCTCCATTCCTAATTTTCCTTCCATTCCTCATTATTCCTCCATTCTTCTATTAGTCCATAGCATAATGTTAATGTTGGAATTTTTCATGGCAAATCTTGGCTAGTACTCCATAATTCTCCAATTCAACAACAATGACAGGAGCTTGAGTCTTCAAAGGAGAGTTTTAGTTACTTCAATTTCCTGTCCAATAATTGTTTAACAATTCCTATGTCTTAGGATGGTGTTTCTAATTATTGAAACAATTTTATTATTTAATTTGATTATATTTTAGAGATTATTGTGACTAGATTATTGTTTATCACTTGAAATTGGACTGATTATAGTTTTAATTTCAATTATAATGTTGTGATATGACATTTGTATTGATTTTGGAGTTAATATATTGTGATTTTCTGATGTAGCTTGGAATCTTGGATCATATTTTCTCTTACTAGCTTTAATTCTATTATCTTGAATGATGGAAAAATATAACATAATAGCCAGCAAGCACAATAATAAAAATAAAAGGGAGCAAGGGAATATACTAGACACACATGATTCACCTCCACCGTATAGTCGCTCGAAAATATTAAACTTGTTTGGACCACTAGAAAATCTAAAGTCCAAAGGTGGTGGTACAGTAGAGCACCATACAAGAGAGAATATAGATAGAGAAGAGAATAGTTAGAAAGCTCAACGACTGGAGTGAGTAAAACTAATGGGGAGGAATTCTATTTATAGGAGTAGGTCAGGGATATTTTGGGAACTCAAAATATCTTTGGTTGAGATAATTTCTCCATCAGATTCAAAATTCAATATTTAATTTGCATAACTTGTAAGGGACATGTCACAGACTCTGGTGCAACAGTGCATTCCAGGTAAATCTTTCTCCTGACCTGTTATCAATTGAACCTGACATGGTTGCTTTCTCAGTTTGAACCCGTTAGACCGAATTACCCATGGTCATGGGATTCAAGCTAGAGTAGCAAACACCATGTCAAGCCCTCATGATGTTGCCTGAGTGCTAACAGTATCATAAGAGGTCTGTAGCCTCTTTGGGACTCACTGTAATGGAAGAGGGATCTTCCATATCAATTTTGTTTTAGTTAACACCGTATAGACTTAAGTTCCAAAATGTACAACAATTGAACCAGAACATCTTCCAACCCATGACGTTTATACTTGGAAGTGTTCTTTGTCTGGCCACAGTTTATGTAGATTGCACACGTTTATGATTCGATCTATGGTGGGTCTCATCCCAGACTACTTGAGGCGACAATTTTATGGCGATTCTTTATCAATCATCCCGTGGTGATCGCTTCTTGTCTTATCCCCCACATGCCATATGGATGTGGCAAGATGGTTGCTCGTGTGAGTGAGCCAACCTCTAACCTGTACGATATACCATAATTGCATACCTTTTGTCTATGCACACATACATACACATGAAAAGATAATGCATCTTTTATTATTATAAAGAGATACGTTCAATACATCATGCTCTACACATGCCCAAAGCCTTTATATGCATTACAAAAGGTTCTTTAGCAATAGGCTTTGTTAAGGGGTCAGCTAACATTTTATGGGTGGATAAGTATTGAACAGTCACTTGCTTCTTTGTGATCATATCTCTTACAAAATGATACTTTATGTCTATGTGTTTAGTCCTACCATGATACTTAGGGTCTTTGGCATAAGCTATTGTTGCTTGACTATCATAATGTATCATGGTTGGATGATCATCATCTCCGTTGTTTCCTAGTTGGCGTAGGAATCTTCTTAGCCACACAGCTTCTTGAACGGTTGCAGAACATGTTACGTATTCTTCTTCCATAGATGATAAAGACACACATGTCTATTCCTTACTGCTCCTTGAGATTACTCCGTTATTTAGTAGGAATGCATACCCTGAGGTCAAATTCATTCATCCAGGTCTTCTACCCAATTAGCATCAGAGTATCCTATTAAGCTCATGCCTTTGCCTTGATAGCACAACTCATAACCCATGGTTCCCTTCAGGTACCGCATGATCCTCTTCACAGCTTCCCAATGCTTTACTCCAGGATTAGATTGGAAATGGCTCACAAGTCCTATTGCGAAGCATATGTCTGGCCTTGTACATAACATGGCATACATTAGGCTTCCAATATCACTTGAGTATGGAACTCGCTTCATGCGTTCGACTTCCTTTTGTTTTGTGGGTCTCATGTCTTCACTCAAATTATGTCCTTTGACCATGGGGTATCCATGGGCTTGCAATCACTCATGTTGAAGCGCTCTAGGATTTTTGCTATGTATGTCTTTTGTGACAATGATAATAGCCTCCTAGAGCGGTCCCTTCTTATCTTGACACCTAAGATATATTCTGCTTCACCCATGTCCTCATTTCAAAATTCAAGGATAGCCAATCCTTGATGGTTTTAACTGTTTGAGGATTAGTCCCGGCCAGGAGCATATCATAATAATATGACAAAATTACCTCCAAACCGCTTAATGTACAAGCAGTGATCCTCTTCAATCATTTCGAAGCCAAACGAGGTTACAGCTTTGTGAAACCTTAGATACCACTGTCTAGATGATTGTTTGAGTCCGTAAATGGATCTTAGAAGTCTATAAACTTTACGTTCGTTTCATTTTTCTATAAAGCCTTCAGGCTGCTCCATATAAATCTCTTCTTCTAATTCCCCATTTAGGAAAGCATTTTTAACATCTATTTAATGTAATTCTAGGTCTAGACTTGCTACCATGGCCAATATTAACCTAATCTAGTTAAAACGCCCTACCGGTGAGAACGTGCCCTCATAATCGATACCCTCTCTTTGTGTGTATCTTTCGCAACTAACTGTGCTTTGGGTTTATCAATTGATCCATCTGCCTTTCATTTATATTTGAGAACCCATTTGTTCCCAATTGCCTTTCGGCCAAGCGGAAGGTTGACCAATTCCCAAACTTGATTAGTTTTCGTGGAATTCATCTTATCCTCCAAGGCCCTTTGCCAATTTTCCTTTGTAGGTCCTAATAACGCTTCTTTTATATTTACAGGATCTAGACTATCATTTTCTGGGTCAACGATGACTGCTGCTCCTCCAACCGAGAAGCGTCTTCTGGGAGCCTTGTCCCTTCTACTTCTTTGAAGTGGTGTTTCAACAGGACTCTCTTCCTGCGATTGGGTGGAATTTTGCTGTGGTGAAAATTGTCCAACTCTCCCACATGGATCAATAGGCTGAGGAATTCGCATTGTTTCCATGCTGCCGACATCTTCATAGAGATGTGTGTTTCGGTCAACACTCTCTCTGCTACAAAAATCATTCTCCAAAAATACTGCATCCCATGATTCTATTTTAGTCACTAATCTGTCCTCATTTTCACCAAGGAAGATGTAACCTTTTGAGGCTTCATAGTATCTTATAAAAATACACTTCTTGCCTATTGGTCCCAACTTTCCGTATTTATGAGACGAGTCATGGATGTAAGCTGCTGACCCCTATAGTCTTAAGACATTTAAATCTGGTTTGCAGCCTGTCCATGACTCATTAGATGAAGTTGTGACTGAATTTGAGGGCACTCGGTTAAATATATATGTGGCTGTTAAGAGAGCATCACCCCAATATGAGATGGAAGCTTAGGTTGAGCCATGATTGACCTAACCATGTCTAGGAGGGTTCTATTCCTCCTTTCAGTGACTCTATTTTGCTGTGGAGTTCTAGGCTTTGTAAATTGTCTCACAATTCCTTTTTCATCAAAAAGCCCCTTGAACTGTTCTGCGAGGTATTCTTGGCCTTTATCAGTTCTTAAGGTTTTTACTGTGCAAGTCAACTGATTTTCCACAAGGTTAAGGTATTTTCTAAAGAATTCTAATGCTTCATGTTTGTGGGAAATCAGGAAGATGTGCCCATATCGAGAAAAATCATCGATAAATGTGATGAAAATAATGCTCCGTGTCTTGCCCTCACACTCATGGGACCGTAAATATCAGAGTGTATCAATTGAAGAGGATGCTCAACTCTAGTTGCCATGCCAAAAGGTTTCCTTATACTCTTGCCAGCTAGGCAATGCTCATAAAGAGACATTTCCTTTTTTAACACATGTCCTAGAAAACCCTCTTTTGCTAGTTTTATCATGCGTTCTTGACCAATATGTCCTAGTCTAGCATGCCAAACATCATAATGAATATTGGATGAGATTGCATTGCAAGAATTGGAATTTTTATTAAAATTCTCTAAAGTAAAGAAACCATTTTGAACATAACCAGAGCCAGAAAAACCGGCTTTATTTGAAACGTCTACAACGTAGTCATGAAAGCGTACATCAAAACAAGATTTAACTAAGGAAATAACAGAGATGAGATTTCACTGGATTTCTGGAGCGTAAAGCATATCATTCAAAGTCAAGGTTTGTCCCTCTTGCAAATATAGCTCAAAGGTGCCAATGCCTTTAACTTTGACTCTCACATTATTTCCAACATAAAGCCATTTGCTTCTAGCTGGTAACAGGCAAAAATCCGTAAAGTTGCCACGTTCCTTGCTCACGTGGTCTGTTGCCCCTGAGTCTACAATCCACACAACATTAGCTTTAGTTAGAAAAACTGTACTTGACACATAAGAAAAATGAGTGGATTCATTATCCAATACCCTTTTCTGTTTAGGGCAGTCTTTCGCGTAGTGACCCTTTTTCTGGCAAGCATAGCATTTGATCTTTGATAGATCACACTTTTTAGTTGACCTTTTAGTCTTCTTGAAGGGCCTCTTACCCTTCTGCATTTTAGGCCCATCTTTCTTTGGATGGGGGGTCTTGCCTTTCCTTGACTGTTGCTTAGGGGCTTTCTTTTCCTCAGTGACATATGCTTTACTGACAGGCTTTACAGTTGCCATTCTTTCATCCTCCATTTAGATGTGCTTAACCACATCTGAGACAATTTTTATCATGGAATTGTGCGTTATTATGTGTTTCATAGTGTTCCAACTCTTCGGAAGAGATCTTATAACAGCTTGTATTTTTTGTTCATCAGAGAGCATTCCTCTAGCTTCCATTAATTCTCTTATCAGATTCTGCATAACCTTGAGATGTTTCCTGATAGAGGTTTTAGGACTTAATTGCATACTATCGAGTTTGACAGTGATCCTCCTTATCCTTGCGGCAAAGGATCCATCAAACTCTTCTTTCAGAGCTGCCCACATGGCAGAAGTAGTTGTATAAGTCTCAAACTGTAACATCCTAAAATTTCTTTCTAAAAATTATCATTAGAGAATATTTATTTTATAATAATTCAAAATTTTTCTATAGTTATTTGAGTAATATGGATTTAACCAACTATATATATTGTTATTACAAAATAAATGGGAATATATGAAAAAAAAGGAAATTTAAAAAAAACGGGGGAGAAAACAAAAAACATGGAAAACATGGGATCCTAAGTGGTAATTTTAGCCAAAATTATATTAAAACAGTAATAGGTCAGACATCATGCGTTTTGCCGTCGGCGCCTCCTCTCTCTCTTGCTTCTTCCGCCATTTTTATGTAGAATTGGAATTTTGGAGCTCATTTTGGTGAGTAAAACGTCTCTTAATAATTAAACTTCCTTCATGAAAATTGTTCTACTCCTTTATATCTATCTAAAGGTATAATTTATTCGTAGGATAGAGCAAATTTCTGGGTTAGGGTTTGTACCAAGTTTTGAGTTTTGACGATATAAGACTATAGAATTGTAAAACTAAAATAGTGGAATATTTTAATCGGTTTAGTTTTATTTATTGGTTGATTTGACAATTTTAAATAATTTTCTAGATAGTCAGATTATTATTTGGGATTATATGATTTTTGTATGCATTAAATTTGAGTTTTATAATTTATTTTAGTATATTGGACCCTACACTAATTATTGAGTGGTTTGGATTTATGGTTTATGAAAAGATATAAATATTGGGAATTCTTTTGGAGGTAGAAGAAACTATTTTTGGTTATAATTTTGACAAGAGGAATAGAGATATTGGAGGATAAAAGTGTGGATGGGATAGATAGTTCGAATTATGATTGTGAGTGGGGAATTATTATATGACTTAAAATTTAAATAGAAAGTGAGTTTTACTTAAAGTCATGTATTTTTGTTTTCGTAGTATTATATTAATATGTAATTAAATTAATTGTGTAGATTGACTATATTTGGTGATTTGAGCATTGGACTGTGAATTGTTGTGGTAGTGTATCCTTGCTTTGGCGTGAGGTAATCACTTTCCACTTATTATGCATGCTTGGGACATGTTTGTGAGTGAATTTGAATTTAGTTACATAAAAATATTATTATTTGTTAAATCTTGCATTCATAATGTTGGAAAACATATTGTGAAATTTGGAGTCAAAGAGTTTATATATTACAATAGCAATATTTGCAAATGCTTCTTGATAAATATTCTGGTAATTTGACTGTGACCTTTGAGTATGAAATCATTGGTTGAAAAGTGCTGTGAATAATTATATGTATATATACAAGTGTTGATGACAAATAGTATATGTGTCATAATTATTGTGATATTGGGAGAGGAGGATGTTGTTATGGAATGGAGGTTATTAAAGAGGAAATAAGGGGGTGAATATTTAGCATGCTTAAAGAGGAAACAAGGATGGAGGACTTCCAGAGGTACACTAGATGATCCTAGGCCCATTGTGCTACGAGGGCCCATAACACCTCATTGATGTTGAGGGGAGAACCCATGGTCCGTACTTGTGCTCTGTGGATTTGACCAGTCCACATCACTTGAACGGTTAGCTCTTTAGGGTAGCTACCAGTCATATGGGACATCACTAGCCCATGGGTTCAGTCAGAGGAAATAAGGTGGAGGAGTTACAAGGGAGTCTCTGTGTTTAAGAAAAGTGATCATGCTAATATTGATTCATGTGGCCTTTATAATTATTGTGATAGTTATGATGATGTTGATATATATATATTGTGAAATGTGAATAAAGATGACTGTTTGAACTATTTGAGAAATTGAGTATGGTTTATGAAATTATTTTTATATGCAATTTATTCTTTATCTCTCATTGGCACTCGCTGGTATGCCTTTTGAGTTGGATTGCTGGTTGCTGAGACTTTTGTCTCACCCTGTTGCTATTAACATTTTTTAGGTGATAGCTCACGTGCTAAGACTTCTGGGAAGATTTCGGAGGCTTAAGTTGTGCTATAATCATTGTATAGCCTCCTCCTTTGTTATATGTGATGCATTGATGTATATTGCCACCATTATAGGGCTCATATTTTGTTATACCTTTAATTGAGATACTTAGACTCATATTTTTGATGAATTACTATTAGAAGGCCAGAGGCCTATCATTGATACTATTATAATATTTTGGCAGACCACTGTGCTGATTTGTGATTAATTATTTGAAGGAATACTTTTTATGTTGGACAACTTGGTATTGAGCCATCAATTTGATATTGGCATGGAATTTGAAAGTTTAGTTGTTTTTCTTTAATGTGGAATGTTATCTCTTGCTAGTTAACCTATATTATAAATTAAGAATTTTTATAGTCATAGTTAATTATTAAATTGTTGTTTATTGAGTTAAGTAATCGGTTAAGAAAGACCGTTGTTACACAAACTGACACAATATATCATCGATCATTGCACTAAGCATAGTGATCCGAGCAATTGAATTCCTTCTTTTCCAGGTAGCATAAGCTTCCTGGTCCCTTCTTTGTGTAGCACTATCTGGTTCTGGAAGGACAGTTGTCAGGACATCAGTAACCTCTTGTTCTTCGAGAACATAAGAGATCCTATGCGCCATATGCCGTAGTTTTCACCATCTGGTTTGTAGCCCCCACATAGGTCGGCTATAATGGACTTAATTCCCTTTTTAGCCATGTAGCTGTGACATAGACGTGCATGCATTAATAAAAGGATATGCATTGTTCATTGAAAAAAAAACTTGTGAAAGGATCGTGTGGATGATAAGCTAGTCAGTTTTGTAATCAAGAGTGAACTAAGTTGACTCTCATCCTACTCACTTTGATGTCACTTATCACCCATTTGACCTTTTCATTTTGTAAAACGAGCAACCCCTTAATAGTTCTCCCACTCAATTGAAAGAAAAATATAACAGAACTTTTCATTGATAAATGAAAGGAACTACATGGCAAGTAAATTAAAAAAAAACTAACAATTTGAATAGAACCAGCTTAAAAAAAAACTGCATATGTTCTATTGGTTGAGACAAACAAATGCCCTTAAGAAAATCAAATTTCAAAAGAATGCGATTGATCATAGAATCTCTGAATTCTGGTCTAACTCTTCTCAAAGCCTGCTCCCAGAACTTATAGTCATAGGCCATATTATGGAACCTCAATTCCTTTTCATAATTAATAATTACGTTTGTATAGAAATCCACATCGCTTGCATTAGTGATGCAATTACTATATTGAATGAGGGTAGCATGTATGCTTCCATTGCAAATATAACATGCAACATCCTTTCTTGCCCTAGACCTAGTCAACTTTCCAGTCGTTGGCTTATTAACCACATGATTCTCCATCATCATGGGCTCCTCCTCTTCACTTACTGCTTTCGGTTGGTTGGAGTCTGCCTCTGAGGGAGGAACTTCATGTTTTTTATACTCATTAGATCAAACTGAAGATCAATTGGGTCTTACTGCCATCGTCAGAAGTTGGAGAATATCTTGTCAAAGAGCATTCTCTAAGATCTGATGATGTGTGTGCCATTTGTGCCTACAAAATGTTGATTTTATGTAACTATTTCAAAAATAAAGGAAAATTTAGCGCAAGAATACAAATGACTTGTCACTAGAACAAGTAGATTATTAACTTATAAAAATTCCAGAGCAAACAGTGTCTCCAAATTGATCCCCACATGCCCTCACGCGCCAAGAGTGGTTCTATAATTTTTTTTTTTGTAAAAAATATTTCCACTCTCAAGGGGTGGCGCGTGTACAACACGTGTCACCTTCCTTTGGACTCATATATTTTCCTTTGGACTCATATGTCCATTTGGAGCTCAAATATGTTTCTAGAAAATGATTTTATTAAACAGGTGAGCTACACGTGCCACAAAGGCACGTCATTTACTCTTAAAATGCATTATAGAGCCCAAAAGTCAAAAGGAGAAAAAAGCTTCTTATGGCTAGAACACATTATAGGCCGTGACCTTACCATTACATGTAGTAATCTGAATATTTAAAGTCTTAACCTGAGATACTTCAGATCGCGACCTAAACGTGAAAATTCCAAGTCGCAACCTAGACATTTTAACTACTTTTTATCATTTCGTTTTTTCCTTAATTTTATCCTAATATAAAATAATATATATGTATATATATGCATATATATATGTATGATTCACTAGTAGAAAAATATTTATCTAAACCTCTTATTTTAGACTGTATTTAGCGGCTACGATTTAAAAAATATGACCAGTGGCATTTTCGTAATGAAGTGTACATATTTAAATTGCATAATATAGGTGCGGTTTAAAAAGGGACAAATCTAAACTACACCAACAATGTGCGGTTTAGAAATTGGACTTTCGAAACCACACCTACAAAGTGCGATTTTGAATTGGTTTAAAAAAAATGAAAAATCCAGCGCTCTATCTACTTCATTTCTTGCTCTAAACTTAGCTTCATTTCTCTAAAATCCCCATCTTCAAAATCCTTAACTGTCATTAGTTCTGAGTCTCCATTGCCACAATCGTGATGCTCACCATTGATTTTTCATCATCATCACTGTCGTGCTCTCCTTTGCCGTTACTATTGTGCTTCCATTATCGTTGCCGCTATCCTTTCCTTCTCACTCAGCTCTAAAATTCCTAACTTCAAAATCCTTCAGTGCCGAGTCTCCATTTTCACTACCCTTGTGCTCTCCACTGATTTTTTACGCAGTCGCTGTCGTGCTCTCCATTTGTGCTTCCACCACTGTTGTGCTTCCATTGTCACCACCGTTGTCCTGTTCGTTTGTTGTGTAAGTTATTTAATTAGATTTTACTTTATATTCGCATAGGTGTTTTTGAAATTATAACTTTGTTGTCTTGTTCTTTGCTGTCGTATTCTTCAAGACAGTAATGTGAACACACTTGGTTGGCCCTTTCGCTGACATTGGTGCCACCCACATACTAGCCTCCGAAGTCCCAACCCTCTTCACATTGCGCTGTTCATTTATGGCATTTGCTAGTTAATTTAATCTGAAGTAGAAAAGAAAGTATGATTTGGGTTTTATGCAAGTAGTTTGTTCACATTTTTGTTTTTAGGATATCCTCTTGGAGCAAGCAAACCATACTACGCATTGGCCATATTTGCGGTTTAGAAAGCTCACATTTCTAAACTGCATACCACACATGCGATTTAGAAAGATTACTTTCTAAATTGCAAGCCATAGATGCGGTTTAGAAAGTAATCTTTCTAAACCACACTCAATACATGCGGTTTAGAAAGTAATCTTTCTAAACCGCACTACATACATGCAGTTTAGAAAGATTATTTTCTAAACCGCATGCCACATATGCGGTTTAGAACCTGACATTTTGAAAATAAATAAATGTGTTTTTAAGACCTCACATTTATTTTTTTAGACCACTTGTTTATATGAGGTCTAAATGTATTACTTTCTAAACTGCATTTATGTGCAGTCTAAAAAGTATTACTTTCTAAACTTGTTCCATCCGTGCGGTTTAAAAAGCGTTTTTTGTGCTGTCTTAAAAGCACTTTTTCCACTAGTGATTTAACGATATTCATTTTCTTAAGTCACTTTCCATTAAAAATCACTTTTATAACGTTTATCCAAACAAGTTTTCATTTTCCAAAATGCATTTTGGACAAAAGTCATTTTCCAAAATGCATTCTTCCCGAAAGTCATTCTCCCAATAGTTTTCCAAACGAATATTTTTGAATGCACATGCATGTGGTGGGACAGTCACATACGTAATAATTATTGGCTCAAATTATCAAGCTTTGCTTATTTATAAATCCCAAACACAAATTCTAAGTAGAATCGAGTTTCGAAGACGAGAATATTTTGGTGGTGCAGGCTCTCCTAATGCTACGTTTGGTATCATGGAAGTAGGCCCATAGAATTGGAAGTAAGATGGGAAATGAAAATTTGATTTGTTTCGTAAGTGAGAAGCCATTTTTATGGAAGTGCCACTTCCATCAAAATTGGGAAGTGGCAATTCTAAGTTGCCCCATGAGAATTGAGACCAGTTCCATGAAACCCAAACATGTGGACCATAATACCCTTGGACAAATTTGGCACGACGGTTGACAAGGAAGAAGGAGTACGGACGACGGTGAAGGTGATGGAGGAAAATAGATGGCGGATGGCTATCGATTGATTGCGGAAGGTGATGGAGGATGACAATGAACTCAAACTGGAGTAAGGACAATATCAGTGATGAACGTGGAAGGCGTAAGGATGATGACAACGACCTCCCCCCCCACAATCTCTGGCGACCAACGCGACTCAGATTTGAAACATTATATCCAACTGGTAAGGATGACAGTGATGACCTCCACCACATATCCTTGGACCTAGCGATGAACTCAACTCAGGAAACAGTGGCGACCTCCTTACTGTTTACCCTTTCCCTCATAGATTAGGAAAACAAAACTTGTTGCAAGCTCCTTTAGCGCCACAATTTTCTTAATTAGCTTGATCCTCAGATTTGCTATAACTGTTGCAAGCTCCTCATTGTGATAACCTCCACAGACTTGCTCCGCAGATTTTGCTCAATGATTTTTCAATGAGTTTTCTTGATTTTCGATGACCTTCACAAACTTGCTCCTCATATTTGCTAAGCGAGTTTTCTATAACCATTGCAAGCTCCTTATTTTTTTGTGATAAAAGTTTTAGTTACATACATTTGATTTGATATTGATGAGTATTTTTGTTTACTGGATTGACGTCATTTACCTTGCTTGAGACGCCATGCAAGTCCCAGATGTCCAAACTCCTCTATCCCTGTGGCCTCCACAGCAATCTTTGCTGTTCCAGTTTCACGTGTGGATGTGTGGCCCCAATCAAATATAAAATATAAATACCTTTCATGGTATTCACAACAGAAAGTAAATATATTGGTGGTTAAGGATGGTGGTCCGAAGTGCTGCTGGTGTTAGGGGGAGGGGAAGAATTTGTTTTGGGGAAGAAGAGCATTTTTGTGTGGGTGAGGGTATTTCAGTATTTTCTTATTATAAATATATATTTTAATTAAAAATTATATCTCACTTTTTCCAACCTACCAAACATGATTTAAAACTCACTTCCACTTCCACTTCCATTTCCACTTCCAATTTCATTTTCATTTCCATCAAAATCACTTCCACCTATCAAACGGGGCAGTCTTCCATTGAAGTGAAGGATCTAAGAATGCAAGAGAGAGTTTGTGGTGGTCATAGGTCTGAAGTGTGTGAGGAACTGTTCGACTTGAGAAAGCTAAGTTATGTTTGTGAAGCGCTTCTTTGGCTATGTCCGGAGAGGAAATAACTATGGAAGTTATGGAACCTAGTTTGATAGTCATAAGAGAGCCATAGATTTTCGAGAGTTCTGAGAGAGATTGAAGTGGGTTTTTTCCGATTTTTATGATGTTTCCGATTATAGTAAAAGGAGGAGGACTTGGTGGAGCTTGAAAAATTTAGGGTTTTGGTTTTGATGGAAGAAGATGACGATCCAAAGGCATGATAATAGGAAGGTAAGCATGCATGAGCACAAGTGTTGAGGAGTCCATGACTTTGATTTCGTTCCCCTGTAGAAATGACGCCAAATATCTTTTTTTTTTTTTTTGAGTAAATGACGCCAAATATCTCTGCATATATATGGAACACTGGGTTCCCTTTCCCCTCCTTTTTTATAATTATTCAATTAAAATTTAAATGGTTAAACTCCATTAAAATATGTATCTATATTTAGTGTATGATAATAATTTAAATATGATTGTTTCTAGCTAGCAGGAGATACTTGCTATTTGCCAAAATAAAAATTAAACAGTTTTTCATTTGATATTTTATGAAATTATTATTATAATTTTACATAAAAATAAAAGTATAAATAAATTTGAACTGATAAAATTTGATATGAACTGCGCGTGCATATAAAAAATAGTTAAAAAAAAATACAGTTTATAGAATGTTTTAATAATAATTGTTAAATTTTAATAGTAGTTTAAATCAAATTTTAGTGGTAGTTGTGAATCAAGCACTCGCGTGCTTACAGCTAACACAAATGCATTTAAGTTGCTGTGCTTGGTGGTTTGTTTAACATAGGTGCCGTTTTAAAATCCTTTGAAGTTATCAAAAGAACTTTGACAGATATATTTTAAAATAAACTTATTTCTATATTTTTTATTTTTAAAAAAAAAATTGGTTAAAATAATTGCAAAATTAATTTTTCAATCCCTGAAAAAATCACTAGTAACTTATTTTTTTAACTACAACTTAATGTAAATTAATTTCTGAACTTTTAACTCACATATAATTGAGTCTCTTAACTGAGTTCACTCAAAAGTTAAATGACTGTTATAAATGAGTTAAAAGTTTAAAAATTAAGTTACACGAATCACAGTTGAATCGAATTTTATGAGTTAATAGTTGAGTATCCAAAATATTAGTTTTCCCTTTGCTTTTTTTTTAGAAATGGTCACTATCATCCATTAGCTAGTCCAACTCATTACTCAAACATCCCATACGGCAGATAAAGGTTATTAATGGAATTAATAATTGCTCAAGAGGCTGTGAAGTCAGACAGATAAATTATACGAAATTGGAAAAAAAATTCAATTGAGTAGGGTTTGAAAAAAAAAGGGCAATCAATAAGAGAGAAGCGTAGAGACGACAAAGGCCATGATGCTTTCGCTTTGCTTGTATTCTTCAGAGCTGGATAGGGCAGTTTCTTTTGAGTTCAAAGATCAGTGTGTATTGTCCGTTGGTCTATGCATTTCACATTAGATTTTTTTTTGGGGTCGAAATTTCACATCGGATTACGTGAATTGCAAAAAAATCATAATAATATTAGCATTAATCTTAATTTAATTATTTAAATTAGCTATTTCTAAATAAAGAATGGGTTAATTTTCTGTTAAAAAACTCAAGTCATAGGAGGTAGTGGGTAAGAGAGAGGCACGTTAGAGACCCCAACCCGACCATACGAATATACTAAATATATAGAATTAAGAATGGGTTTCGTACTGTGAATGTAAATAATACGTCCTAATATATATTTTTTATTTTTTATATATTGATAAATTTAACGAAAATGAATTTATTGATTTTTTTATTCATTTTTAGATCACACGCATATTACAACTGTCATTGTTTTCTAAATTTCATTTTAAATGTTAACAACCGTTATTTTTCATCTAAAAACACAAAGCTAATAATAAATTGATATTTCTTGAGAGATTAAAAAAGGTAAATAAATTACTTAAAAGTATTTATTTATGTGTATAATTAGATTATATACTAGTTTATAAGTTAAATAAAATAATTTTAAAAAATAATAAATATAAATACATTAAAGTAATTTATTTAATTTTTTTTATTTTCTAAAATAAAAGTTCCATTGGTTCTTATATTCAGGAATTTTCCCCTCTAAAATCTCACAAGTGAGGAGCGGCGAACTTTTTCTCTAGTAAAGTAAAACTCCTTTCCTTTAATCTTTAAATTATTTTTAAACTGAAAAATGGAATACTCCAAGTCACAATCTCTCTCTATATATTTTTTTTAATAAAACATTAATTTTAATTAAAACCCAGGTTGTGTCCCCGTTCATGGTAGCGATCTCCCAGACGCACTTCAAGATCAAAGCAATCAAGAGTACCCGATTTTTCTTTAGGATCCCAACCCAACTATATGTGGAAAAGGATTCGTAAAGAGCTGAATGAGTGGGTTTGGGAAAACAAAGTCAAGGTAAAATTTTAAATTATCGCTTTAAATCATATTATTTTTTTGTATGAAATACTAATTAACTTTTATTTGCTGATTGTTGTAGAATAAATTTATTATGTGAGATACACATAAAGATTATTCCATCTTGAAGATAGGAGAGGGTTGGAAGAACAGGCGAAATCATCGATACCACTCGAAGAACAATGATGGAATGCAGACTACGCAGGAGTTGGAAGTGGATGTATCTTACTCGATCCCACCCGAAACCTGGGCAAGATTTGTTCGGCACAGGAGGTCATCGGATATAAGGGTTGTGTTCAGGCGAGCGGTGCAGAGTTGCGCCCGTTAGATGATCCACCATACTGTAGGATCGAATCCGTTCTCTTGCACTTATGCTGAGATGGTAAAAATTATATTTCTTTATGTTGCTTGTTTTTTATTTGTTATCAATATAAACATATTATATATCTAAATATTTCATTCCGTTTATTTAGGATGAGGTAGCATAGAGGGAGGGTCGAAAGGCCACGTACGGGATATGTATGTGGCCACCTACACAAGACTCCATATCCGAGGAGACTAAACAAATTATAGTAAGTTAAATAGATTTTTTAAAATTTTATTGTATTTTTAGGATGAAGCAGTATTTGATATTGTTTTCTTTATTTTAGGAGCGTATTCAGCGAACTGAATCTGAGCTCAGGGAGTCTCAGGTGTTAAAGTTAGACCCCACTGCCTCACTCAGGGGTGGCCATAGAAGGACATGATTAGCACCTCGGATGACTTCTAGGCTTCAGGTTTAGGGTGATGAGGACTGGTGTATTTGAGAGAAGTAGATATGAAGCCGGGACTTCATCTTCTGCTACTGCATCCTAGGTGACCACATCTGGACCCAAACAACACAGTGAGTCTGATATTGATAGAGAGTCACTGCGTGCTGAGATCCAGGCGTAGGTGTAGGCACAGGTGGAGGCCCAGGTCTACAAGTAAATGTAGGCGAGTCGGGAGCAGAAAGAGATGTGGAGACATGCAGCAAATGCCATGCTACAGATGGCATTTCAGGTGGCCCAGCCTGGCTCTACTCCTCCATAGCTCCCTCCTATGTCAAGCTTCTACATGCCTCTGTTGAGATAATGTTTTGATGATGACAAATATGTTTTTGAACTTATGACGAATTCATTGTTTTCAGAAACGTTTAACTAATCCTCGAGTTTTTAATGAAGGTATTGGGAGAACTCGAGTTATAAGCTTTAGAACTCGAGTTACATTGTTTAAAAATGCTTTCAAAATCCCAAACTTTCAAGAAAACTCAAGTTCTGATTGAAGTTCTGTTAAAACTCGAGTTTTGGAAGTCAAAACTCGAGTCTCAGGTTTTGGAAAAAGCTTTAGAAATGCAAAACTCTAAGTAGAACTCAAGTTTGAATAAAAGTTTTCTTACAACTCGATTTTTGTGTTTTAGAACTCGAGTTTCGAGTGTTGAAAGTGTTTTAGAAAATTAGAACTCTCTGAGAAACTCAAGTTATATTGGAAGTTTTGGTGAAAGTCGAGTTTCGTTTTATAGAACTCGAGTTTCGGGCTCTGAAGAGTATTTGAAACTCAAAACTTCCTTCCAAAACTTGAAGTTTCAGTAAAAGTTTTGATGGAACTCGAGTTATGAGTATCAAAACTCGAGTTTCGAAGAAAAAGAATCGAAACTTCCTTCAAAACTTGGAGTTCTCACAAAAGTTGTCATAGAACTTGAGTTTTGGGAAAACAGAACTCGAGTTTCGAGCTGTGAAAAATTTCTGAACTTCAAAACTTCTTTCCAAACTTAAAGTTTCAACAAGAGTTTTCATATAACTCGAGTTTTATGAGATGATACTCGAGTTTTGAGATGTAAACTTGTTTTAAACTTAAAACTTCCAATGAAACTCGAGTTACACTTAAAAGTTATGATTTGAAATTCTTATAACTTGAAGTTTTAGGAGACAAAACTCGAGTCTCAAGTTATGAACCTGTTTGAACTGAAAACTTCCAATGAAACTCAAGTTGCAATGAAAGTTGTAATTTGAAAATACTCAAAACTTGAAGTTTTGACTTATGAAGCTCAAGTCTTGAAGTGCACAAAATGATTTTGCTTACGGAAACTTATGAAAACCTGAGTTTTAAGTTCTAGAACTCAAGTTTTATCAAAACTCTTCTTAAAACTCGAGTTACAACAAAAGTTGTGTGAATTCTACTTTGAAATTTCTTCAATAACTCAAGTTCTCAACAAGCAAAACTCGAGTTTGCTTTATCTGACATTTATGCAGAATGTCTGAAACTTTATGTTAATCTCAAATCTTTCCTTATTTATGCAACATTTATTTGAATCTCACCTACCATTATAAATGCTTAACTGCTTTAATTATTAACAGGGAATGAAGTTCTGATTGCCTAACCAGAAAGAGATTCAACGGACAAAAACGCAGAAAAACATCCTACCTACTGTCAGAAGCATTTATTGCGGGACTGTGAACGACAACGATGAGTTTAATGTAAACTTAAATATTTCTAACGGATATTTAATTCTTCCCACCTATAAAAGGCGAAGCATTCAAGTTTGAGAAGATAGAGAACGCACTTACAAGAAAGCAAATATATTATTCTTCATCTACTTCCTCTATTTTCATTCTCTCATACTTAAGAGCTTCAGTGTTCATCATTTATTTCTCAGAAAGGAGAATATATCTGTACAATCATTTATTCTGTGAGAGAAACTCAAGATTGGAGAATCTTGAGTGGGAAAAGACACAAGTAAAAGTGTCAGTGGGTTAAATTGAGTTAGGAAGGGGGAGAGTCCTTCTTCTGATTTGTTATAATCTTTTGAGATTAGTGGATTTGAAAAGCTCAGAGGGTTCTGAGGACTAGACGTAGGTCAAGAGGACCAAACCAGGATAAATCTCTCTGTCAACTTTCTTTCATACTCTGTTTTACGTTTCAATGGTTGCGAAAATTTTATTTAGACCAATTCACCCCCCTCTTGGTCAAATCCTATCCTAACAGCCTCCACCAGCTCAGCCTATCCCCCAACCCCCACAGCCTTCTAGGAGAGAGAACCATCCTGAGGATCAGGATTAAGGGGGAGCAATGGGTGGGTTGGGCAGCCTGTACCTCAGCCCATTACACGCCCGTTAAATGTTTAATGGGTATGAGCTTGCCCGTACCTGTGCATTAACCCATTTAACACATTTTAAACGTGCTAGTCATAAATGGACGGGTTTTATGAGAGTTACGGGCTGCCCGTTTATTACAAACCTTCTTGATGCAGTTTTTTTGCCCAAAAATAGCATGAACATATCAGAAAGCTACAACAAGTCAGCACCTCTAAATGCATACATAGGCCACCATAAATCCATTATCCACCATTTTAATGTTCAACATCAAACAATGAAAATGAAACACCACAAGTTCATAAAGATCCACAATAAAATTATTGAAAATAGTACAACACACAAAAGAAAGACTAAATCATGCTTTCATTGGAGGTTTATTAAACATCAATCTTCATCTTCATCATCATCATATTTAGATTCACTTGAGGAGCAAGCTGTATTGGCACTTGCTAAATCTTCCTCTACAAAATAAATTAAATGAAATCATATCCATTAATAGTAATAAAATTATAAAGCAAATCAGTATATATTGCAAATGTTATTGAAAATACCTGTAACAACACTCACTATCATCAAAATTATCAATATCAAGGTCTTTGTTAATGGGGGGATTTCTTGGATAGCCAATTTTGGCCACATATGAGTGCCTTGACCATCTTTGAAGATAATGAGCTCCTAAAAGTACCTAGAACTCGACCCCCAGTACTAAAAGCTAATTCTGAAGATACCGTAGACACCGGTGCAACCAACAAATCACGTGCCATTAGATGTAAAACTTTATATCTAAATATGCTCACACAGCTAACAAATCACGGGAAAGATTGGTGATCAATATGCTCAATGTAAGCCATCTCATTTAATACACATGCAGCCAATTAGTATGCGTATAATAGAGGAACACAACATTATATCTAAGTAAATTGTGTTCAGCATATATATAATACCATACACCCTCAACAAACACCCACTTAAGAGCTTTTCTTGAATCGAGTTGAAGAAAACTCCAGGCCAAGAAGAAAAGTCCAAGAAAACTATGTAGACATGGAAAGGTAAATTAAAGGCCCTAGTCTAAGTAAATGTTATTGTGGGTGCTCTGCCCTAATCAGGATGACCCCCAGCCTCGTCATCCGAACTCTTAATTTGATTTTTTTTATGTAATAAAGTTTTTAGTTGAACACATATTTGTATAATACATGAACATTAATGTCATTTTAATTAGTTCTATTTGTATCTAATTTTGAAATGTGGTTGTTAATTATTTATTGAATGTGTATTAATTAATTTATCTGTAATATATAATTATAATATATTTATTTTCCAATTTATAAATTTATAAAATATGTTGGGCATTTAGTCATGGTTACAAACCGCTACAAAACATTAAGAAATTTGCAGCGGTACTAGAATGGCTACAAATTTGAAATCCAAATTTTTGTCACGCAAAAAATTCAATTTCAAATTTGCAGAGTTTATAGAACCACTGCAAATTTGAAATCCAAATATACAAACCAAAAATTAGGATTTGAAATTTTCAGTGGTTCTAGAACCGCTGCAAATTCCAATGGTCCTCAAATTTTATGGCGGTTTTGGTAGCTATTTAAAACTGCTAATCGTTTTCGATTGTTGTAAAAATTCAATTTAAGCCATCTCCCTCCTAGAAACTTCAACATTCAATTATCACTTTTTCAACATTCTCTGATCACACTTCTTGTTGTCAATGCTGTTGCAATATTTGAAATACTTCCAATGAATAAGTCATGGATCAAGTGGCCTCGTACGTCCCCTCGATATTTGGTCGGATTGAGTTATTTTCTGGATTTTGCTGACAAACATGGCAAGCTTAATGGTAAAATTTCTTGTTATTATCCTAAATGTAATTTCAAAAAGTGGCATATTAAAGATATTGTCCTGGAATCTCACAAATAGAAGTTATAAATACTGGGTACATCATAAAGAAACTGATGATGTGATGAGAGAATATAGTCCTGAAATCTCACAAATAGGAGTGCAAGAATGTCATGGGGATCCCATCAATGATGCAGTTCATGATGCTTTGGGGTTCATGATAATGAAATCGTAGATGAAGTGCAAGGTCCAAAACCTCAGTACATGAGGAATGAGGAAGCTCATAGTTTTTTTTTTGAACTTATGACTGAAGCCAACAAAACTCTATATCCTAGGTGTGTAAAGTCATTGAAACTATCTTTTTTAATTAAATTATATCACATTAAGTGTTTATGTGGTATATCTGTTAAGGGAATGTCGATGATATTAGAACTATTAGTCTACGCATTCCTGAATGCAGTGATCCCTAGTTCTTTTTATGTTGCAAAGAAGATTATCAATGAAATGAGTTTGAATTATGAAAAAATATCCATACATGCCCAAATGATTGCATGCTTTATTGGAGAGAGGATGCGATTAAAGAAATTTGCAAGTGATGTAACACTTTAAGGTACAAGTCGGAAGGGAAGGGGAAGAAGAAGAAGAATAAACCTGCAAAGATTTTGAGATATTTTTCTTTCAAGCCAAGACTAAAAAGATTATACTTCTCGTCCAAAATGGCAAAGCACATGAGATGGCATGCTGTTGAAACGAATCCAAATGGTAAGTTAAGATGTAACAACGTCCTTTCTAAACCAATTACTTAACTCCATAAACCTTGTTTAAATATTAACCATTACCATACAGTTCTTTGTTTATAAAAATAGTTGATGAAAAGAATATAACTTTTCTAATCAAGGAAAAACACTAAGAAAATTCAACTCAAAAGTCAATCATTAATGTAGTAGATCCACCAAAATATTATAACTCATCCAGAATGGGCCTTTGGCCCTTTCTATACTATTCATCAAGAGTACGCATCTAAATGTATTAAATGAAGCTATCGTAAAATATGAGCCTTATAATGGTGGCAATATACATCGATACATCACATATAACTTAGAAGGAGACTATACAATGACTATAGTTTGCTTCAAGCCTTTGGAGCCTTCCCACTTGTCTTAGCATGGGAACTAACACCTGAAAATGTTAAAACCACAGGGTGAGACAAAAGTCTTAGCAACCAGTAACCCAACTCAAAAGGCATACTCACGAGTGCTGGTGAGAGATAAAGAATTAAGTGCATATAAAGCAAATTCACAAATCATGCCCATTTTCCAAGAAGTTTACACAATCACCTCTATCTTCTTTTCACAATATATACATCAATCACGTCAATTAATCATATCATTTTATACATGAATTTCAAAACCGTTCAACCATTCATCTCTAATCACATTCCATAATATATATCAATGTCGAAAGATATCACAATGATTACAAGGGTCACATGGATCATTAATATCTTGATTACTTTTCTTATTTATTGAATCTCTCTTGTAGCTCTCCTAACCTTATTTTCTCTGGCTGAACCCACAAAGCTAACCGTTCAAATGATATGGAATGGCTAGATCCACAGAGTACAAGCTCAGACCATGGGTTCTCTCCTTAACATTGACGGGGTGTCATAATGGGCCTCATAGTGCAATGGGCCAGGATCATCTAGTGTATAGCCGAAAGTCCTCCATCCTTGTTTCCTCTTTATTCATGCTAAAACTCACCCCCTTATTTACTCTTCAATAACCTCCCATAAAAATCAACATTCTCCTCTCCCAATATCACAATACTCATTCTCTAGACTTTAACCATGGCATATCCACAATTTGCCATCCACACATGAATATCCAACAACACTTTCTCAACCAATAGTTTCATGTGCAAGATTACAATAGAATCACAAGCGCGTGTGCGCACGCACACACACACACACACATATATATATCATGAGGCATTTGCAAGCATTACCATTACAACACATAATCTCTTGACTCCAAAATTTCTCAGTGCATTTTAGACATTTGTAAAGCAAGGTTTATCAAATAGTAGTATTATCATAACAATAAATTCAAAATCACTCACAAACATATTCCAAGCATGCATAATAAGTGGGAAGTAGTTACCTCTCGCCAAAGCAAGTTGAAATACTACAATAATTCACTCCCAAATCTCAAATCCTCAAAACACAATAAACCTACACCACCATAATAACACATCAAATAAATAACAACCAACACCACCTCACAACTCATATATATATATATGTAAAACACATGAATTCATTCCATTTCAAAAATCAATATCAGTTCCAATGATATTCCCAAATCGAAAGAACTATTCCTCCAAGTTTAGATTGGCCACAAGTCCACAATAATTATTATTGAGTTTATAGCCAAGAAAAATCATTATAAATCATAATATACCCAAATCAAGAATCTAAATGGATCAAAATCCCCTATAAATTTCCTCTACGATCCTAGGCTCTTACATTGTCAAAACTCAAAACTTTATTAAAACCTTAACCCAAAAAATCCTTAGCTCAGCATGAAATTACTATCATTGGGAAGAGAAAAACATTTAGAACAACTTTCATAAAGGAAGGAAAGTGAAAAGGAGAGGTTTTTCTTACCAAAATGATCCATAATTGATGCCCTAGGAGAGCTCTTGTGTCGTTGGAGCTAGGAAGGAAATGAAAAGCAAGTGGAGAAGAAGAAGAACGTGGGGAATCATATAATACCCCCCACATGACCTACACGCACTCACTTAAAACAACGATCACCACAGCACAAGCATAGGATCGTCGCGTGAAGGTGTCCAAAGAGGAACAATTTTGAAAAATGAATGCGAGATCACTGCGGCAAAGGTGTACCAAGAGCAACCTTCACTGCTTGATGAAAGATCATCGCAGCAAACCCATTAGATGACCGAGAGGAAATTCCTACTTATAACGATGGTTCGCCATGGTGAATCCCTAAGATGGCCACGACGAACTCCCCCAAACACACAAAAACAACATTTCCAAGCATATAAGAGATTAATCCTTCTGAGTCTAATTGAGAAACCCTAAGCAATCACTTAGGTCCAATGATTTAATTAATACAGTTCACTTGAATCCAAGTTAATGAACATTTCTTAAAACATTGTTAAATACCACTCAGATTGTAAAAGGATGAATGTTGCTCATATACTTAATAGATTGCAATCACAATCACAGAAATCCAATCGACAACTAACCACCAACAATCATTGATAACTAGATGAACATAAGGAATCAAATCTGAAATATATATATATACTAACCAACAATAAACAACATCCAATCTGAATCCTAGTCCAACCAAAGGATTAAAAATCTGTAAACACAATTCACATAACAACAGAAACCTCTAAATCTAGAAATCTCTACAAATGTTCAAATGTAATAATAGACTAGGAATACTCCCTAAATGAATCCTAGTGCTCAGGGTTTGTTCTCCATTACCAAGAGGCTAAGGTTTTAGCCTCTCATAGCTTCAGGGACACAGTTGCAATCACAGTGGTTTTCTGCCATAGGAGAGGTGAAGATGAAGATGGAAGTGTGAAGGAAGGAGTGATGAAGGAGGGTTGGATGGTTGGAATGGTGGGAAATGAAGGAAAATGTTGGAAAAATGGAAGTGGAATGAGTAGAGCTTGGTGGCTACTTCAAAGAGAGAGGACTGGCTTCCAAATGATTTTCCAAATCTACAGAATGAGTCTGATTTCGTGGTGGCTCCCCCTTTTGGTATGTAGAAGGTTGCTAACCTAATCTAAAATGCATAGCTACATTTTCACAATTAGGTCATGACTTAACCAGAATTAGGTCACGACTCCATTACAATAGGTCATGACATATAAAGTAAACACAGCCTCTGCAATTGCATCAAGGTCATGACCTACTATTTATGGTCACAACTAAATAGGCCCAGTGGCACTTTACTTGCAATTGCATCAATGAACTCTAGCTCCTTCCAACTCATCCTTGGGCTTGAGTGTCTGCTTCACATGCCTACAACAGAAGTAGAGAGCCTTGTTAAGGAATCAAACATTGAGACTCGAAGACATGTACAGCTTAAAGAGATAATTCACTCATTTCCCCTTTGTGTCAGTAATTTTGCAATACGTGGGTTGAAATACGCAAAAGAGGCTCAACTGCATGCAAGACAGGGTAAAAAAGTTACATAATGCCCAAAACTAGGCAGGAAAACCATGTAAATATTAGTGTTTATCATGGTGCTTCATGGGTCATCGTCGATTCCTTGATGGGAAGCACAAATTTAGATTGCAGAGGAATCACTTCAATGGGAAAAAAGAAATAAGAAAACTTCCTATCAATTTAAGTGGTTCCGATATTCTTAGTCAGCTAGATGATGTTCATATTGAGTTTGGAAAAAAGGATGATGCAGATCGAGTCAGAAGAGGATCACGTAGCACTTCAGATGTTGAGGTAGTTCAGCAATGGCACAGGAGGAGTATATTTATCACTTTTCCTTATTGAAAGCCTAATATGTTACATCACAGTCTTGATGTGATGCACATAAAAAAGAATGTGTGTGATAATGTTCTTTACACCTTGCTGAATGAATCCAGGAAGTCCAAAGATTATCTTTGAGCTAGGAAGGATTTACGGTCCATGAGAATTCGTCAAGATGCTTGGGCAAACGACAATGATAGATTTCAACCAACAAAATTTACCTTGATGAAGCCAAATAAGGATATATTCCTCTCAACGTTGAAGAAAATTAAGGTTCCTGGTGGATATTTAAGTAACATATCAAGGTGCATAGATTTGCAGTCTTGGAATGTAGCCAGATCAAAGAGCCATGATTCACATGTCCTTATGCAACAGTTACTATTGTTGGCACTCAAAATACACTACCTCTAGATGTGTCGATGGTATTGGTGCAGCTCTATTCATTCTTCAGAAAGCTGTGTGCAAAGGTTCTTATCAACGATGAGTTGGATCAACTGCAGAAGTAAATCATTCTCATACTATCTCATTTAGAGATTATCTTCCCTCCTTCGTTTTTCACTGTCATGGTGCACCTCACCGTGCACCTTGTTTAAGAGGCAAACTCGATAACCCAGTTCAATGTCATTGGATGTATCCTATTGAAAGGTATTCATGTTAACAACTATTCACACATATTATTAACACACACATCGGTACATCACTTAGCTAATGGAAACTTTGTATTCATGTTATTAACTTATTACAGGTTCTTAGGGAAGTTGAAGTTATATGTGAGGAACAAGGCATGGTTATATGGTTCAATAGCAGAATGTTACATAGGGGATGAGGTCCTCAACTTCTACTCATGGTACTTTGATGAAATCAAGACATCTTTCAACCATCGTCCTCGTGTTTATGATTGCCCTAATGTTGGTCCATCAACCTCAATGAGTTTGTTCCCTCCTGTTATAAGAGCAGTTAGAGAACATCAATACTTCAACCTCACTGCTGATTAGAGGCTACAAGCACATAGACATGTCCTTATCAACTGCAGTCAAGTTGATTCTTTCATCTAGTGAGTATCAGTACAAACTTATTCTTTTATAAATTCAAATTATATTTTGTCCACTCATCATGCTTAATCATAATAGAGAGCTCTGAAGTTATGTCAAGCGTCAACTACGTATCCGGACACAAATATCCATTGAGGTAGATAGAAGGGTGCAACACAATGATGACAACTCCCACCCAGTTGATTTTGACATGTCCTGCAATTGGTCCGTTTCAATATGCGAAAAGATTTACTACATACTATATCAATGGGTTCAAGTTCTGCACAGTTTCACCTGAGCAAGGCTCTCTCACCCAAAATTTTGGGGTTTTTGGGACTTTTGGTACAAGAAGTTATGCGAACAACAATGACGGTGACATGAGTTTCAGAGGTGTCCCGTACTATGGGAAATTGGTTGATATCATCAAACTGAATTATTAAGGCATGTCACCATCATGTTATTCAAGTGTTCCTAGGAAAATACGAAAACTCCTCTTGGAATCACTACTAATGAATTGGGAATCACGTCTGTAGATTTTTCAAGGCTCATTCACACAATAGAATCTCCAAATGATGAGCTGTATATTCTAACATCAGAGGCAAACCATATTTATTATGTGGAGGATGAGAAGCATAAAGATTAGAGTATGGACGTTCATTTTAAGCTTAGATATCTTTATGACATGGGTGATAGCGATAAACACATCACGTATGAGGTGGAGCCATTTCATCCTATTGATTTTGAAAACTTCTTCCCTGATAGAGATGGAGATTTACCCCTTTGTTAGGGCTGATGATGCTGAAAAAATAATTAAGGTATGTAATATAGGTTATTTTTTTTAAATAATTCATATTTTTTAAAATTGTACACATTTAGTAGTGGTTATAAACCGCTACAAACACTTTATAACCGCCGTAAAAAACGTGACGTAAAAAGCTGCTAAATTAACCCCTGCAAAATACTATGACCTAAATCGCTGCTAATTCCTACCAGAGATCCTATAAATAGAGAGGACTTGAGAGCAAGGCTTGGTGGTTCCTTTTTGGGGACCTCAGGTACATCAATTATGATTTATCATATTTTTTTAAAAAGGGATGAAATATTATACTTTTCCAATTTTATAAAATAGATTTGACTTGTAAGAAAAGAATATAATAATTATAATAACAAATAAAGACATGTAAGGATAGAAAGAAAACCTAAAAAATCACCCCATCACCTAACTCCCATTTAGGGCGTATTCTTATGATAATGAGACTTGGAGATTTCAAATTTGTGCTAAACATTAATTCTAGATTTAGATTTTTATTTGTAATGTAATTTTTTACGTTCAAATAGGGAAAATATTATCTTTATTTTTTATTTAATGTTTCATTAGAATGACCAATGCCTAATATTTTTTTTGGTAGAATATTTTTTAATATTTAAATGTAAAACCCTCTATTTATTTTATTTTTTTTCTAACATATTGGTTGTTAAATAATTATCTTATTTTATATTCTCTTCCAATAATAAAAACAATAAATTGTATAATAAAATAAAATATTAAATCCATCAAATATACATCTCAATGGTTCGGATTTAAATTAATCCAGGTATTTTGCAATCCCTCCATTGCTAATAAAGAAATAATATATAACAACAAAAAAATAAATGTGAAGCAAACCTAATACATGTTTATGGATATAGTATACTTATGACTGGTGGCAGTAGCGTACAAATATTTAAAAAAAAAGGCGTTTTAGGATGGTATGAGATATGTAGATTCCAGTGAAAATACTTCTCCCTTCATAATATAACAAAAAGGAAATAACAAGGCTCTCTTTGACATGTTCACACTTTAACCTATACTTTATGGAACAAGTTCTTAGCCACGTGGCAACGGGTGGTTACGTATGCCATTGTGGTTGGAATTCAATTGTGGAGAATATCCTTAATGGGTGCCACTCATAGCATGGCCACTTTTTGCTGAGTAGACTCTAAATGCGGCTATGGTAAGTGATGGTCTTAAGGTGGCTCTCAGACCAAAATGTAACAATCAAGGCATCGTGAGAAGGCAAGAAATAGCTAAGCATCTGAAGAGTTTAATCTAAGGTGAAGAAGGTGAAGCATTTCGCCATAGAATGAGCGATCTCAACCTTACTGCTTCTTAAGCTCTTGAAGAATTAAGATGGGTCATCCACTAGGGCTTTATCTGAGTTTGCTCTCAAATGCAAGTTTTATGAAGAAAACAGACTAGTTTTTACCAGAATGTGCTAATTTATATAGAACATACATTTTAAGCAAGAAGAAAGATATCTTTGAGACCCACTTATCTATTGGGTTTAGCCTATTTTCCATTTCCCCCCTATGTCTATTGTCTGTTAAGTGCTTATGTCACAACCTAGTTGAATGCATGTAGTAGTATAAGATGTTGTTTTGTGCTTAGACAAGAAAATTGTAAGTGATATTTGATAGGGCATTCTAATGAGTTTAAATCTGAAATTTGGCAAAAAGTGTACATATCCATATCTTTAAAACAAGTCATATTTCATAATTTTGGAAATGTAAATTTAAAAATATGAAGTTACAAAGTTAAGTCAAAATTTTGGAAATCCATGTGAAATCTTGCTATCCAGTTTTGATTTAGGCAAGTTTTCGGTCCTGTAGCGATAGTGGTGAGCCTGGATCTTATTTTTCTTTCAGAGATTCTTTCAAGAGCTGAAAATAGAGCTTCGAACTACTAATTTTAGAGTTGTATTGAATTAGTTATAGATTTACAGATTGTTCCTAAAGAAATTCCATTCTTGTTAACAAAATGGTGCCCATCATTTTAAAGCAAAAGATTTAAATTTTCAGCTTAAATCTAGGGTATCTTTGGGTCACTTTGATCCTTCATTGGCTAAAGTACTCTGATACATGACTTTATAGTAAGGTATAATATATATATATATATATATTATATTGAACATTGAAGACAAAGTTGAACAATCATCATTAGTCACTCATCCGAATCTATCTTAATTCACAAAGGGATGAACAATTACAATATTGTCATCTTCTTCTTCTTCTTTTCTAATTAACAGATCTGAGAGTAAAGAGAACACACAGAACTAAGCATACATGCACATACTAATAATAATAATGTGCAAGTTCTCTTTAAGCACCACCCCTACCTCTACATTGAATACTATCGTAATCAACTTATTGTAAATCCCTCATTGCCTTTTTTTTTTCTTTTTACTATTTAAAACATTTCTTGGGAGGTGCAATTCTTTTATAGAGCTTTGAATAATCTTAGCTGGCACAATTAAACTTCGATTGGAATTGCTTTGAGAGGGTGAACCCTCTTCAATGTAAGCCCAAATTTTTCCTCCATGTCTATTTCATGAGGATGGAGATCTTCTGGTAGCTTCCAATTGTACTTGTGGATGAGAGAAGCTAACATCAAGTGAACTGATCTGAAAGCCAATGGCAATCCAGGACAAATTCTTCTACCTGCTCCGAAAGGAATGAGTTCAAAATCATGACCTTTGAAATTGATCCCACTCTA
Organism: Vachellia collinsii; assembly: GCA_006871305.1. Taxonomy (NCBI): domain Eukaryota; kingdom Viridiplantae; phylum Streptophyta; class Magnoliopsida; order Fabales; family Fabaceae; genus Vachellia; species Vachellia collinsii. The sequence continues at coordinate 8,471 of QFDD01000343.1, read as the reverse complement.
CAAAAATCTCTCAGGCATGAATTGATTAGGGCTGCACCATATGGTTGAGTCTCTTCCCATAGCCCATACATTGACAAGAATTTGTGCATTTTTTGGCACTGTGAAGCCACAAATCTCTACATCTTCTAGTGCCTTGTGAGGTACTAATAATGGCGCTGGTGGGGGCAAGCGAAGAGTTTCCTTCACCACTGCCCTTAAGAATGGCAACTCTGTGACATGTGATTCTTCCATTTTAATAATGTCTTCCTCATCGCCTATGACATGTTGAAGCTCCTTTCTGAGTTTTTCTAGTTTCTCTGGATTACATAATAGCTCCGCCATTGCCCATTCCACTGTACTTGATGTTGTATCAGTCCCAGCAACTAACAAATCCTATAGAATATTACATGATAGGAATTAACATGATATAAATGTAATTTACACTTTAAAAAAAATGAAACACTTAATTGTTTTTTGTTATATTAGATTGATAAGATTATGTAGATTGTCTCATGTTGCTAACTACACCCACAAAACATCTCTTATCACAATTAATACTTTAAAAATAATAAAGAATTCAATCAAAGAATATATAAATTAAGACCTCAAACTCATCTCCACAAGGAAAAAAAAGACTTCATTACCAAAGTGACCACATGACAAGTGACTAGTATAAACATGATGTCAATTCCGACACTAAAATTTGTTATTGTATACTCCTTCATTATTATTGGGACCTTATGATAATTCCCCCATATATCTATTACCTATTTTAACTATAATTTTACAGTTCTGTTATGTGTTGAGATAATGTTTTGATGATGACAAATATGTTTTTGAACTTATATTTAAAATTTACTGTTTTCAGAAAAGTTTTAGTGATCTTCGAGTTTTAATGAAATTATTGGGAGAACTAGAGTTCCATTGTTTAAAAATGCTTTCAAAATCCCAAACTTTCAAGAAAACTCAAGTTCTAATTGAAGTTCTGTAAAAACTCGAGTTTTGGGAGTCAAAACTCGAGTCTCGGGTTTTGGAAAAAGCTTTAGAAATGCAAAACTCTCAGTAGAACTCAAGTTTGAATAAAATTTTTCTTACAACTCGAGTTTTGTGTTTTAGAACTCGAGTTTCGAGTGTTGAAAGTGTTTTAGAAAATCAAAACTCTCAAAGAAAACTCAAGTTATATTAGAAGTTTTGGTGAAACTCGAGTTTCGTTTTATAGAACTCGAGTTTTGGGCTCTGAAAAATAGTTGAAACTCAACTTCTTTCCAAAACTTGAAGTTTCAATAAAAGTTTTGATGGAACTCGAGTTATGAGAATCAGAACTCGAGTTTTGAAGAGAGAGAATCAATACTTCCTTCACAACTTGAAGTTTCAGCAAAAGTTTTGGTATAACTCAAGTTTTGGGAAAACAAAACTCGAGTTTCGAGCTCTGAAAAATTATTGAACTACAAAACTTGTTTCCAAACCTGAAGTTTCATTAAGAGTTTTAGCATAACTCGAGTTTTATGAAATGGCACTCAAGTTGCGAGATGGAAAATGCTCTAAACTCAAAACTCTCAAGGAAACTCGAGTTGCAATGAAAGTTATGATTTGAAAATAGCTAAAACTTGATGTTTTGTTAAGTGGAACTCGAGTCTCGAAGAGCACAAAATTATTTTGCTTATGGAAACTTGTGAAAACCCTAGTTTCAAGTTTTATAACTCAAGTTTTATCAAAACTCTTATTAAAACTCGAGTTACAACAAAAGTTGTGTGAATTATACTTTGAAATTTCTTCAATAACTCGAGTTCTCAGCAAGCAAAACGCGAGTTTGCTTTTTCTGACATTAACGTGTTAGGATCGAATATGACCAAGAGGGGGGGTGAATTGGTCTAACAAAATTTTTGCAAACTTTGAATGAAAAATAGAGTATGAGAGAAAGAGACACAAAGATTTATCCTAGTTCGATCCTCTTGACCTACGTCTAGTCCTCAGAGCCCTCTAAGCTTTTCAAATCCACTAATCACAAAAGATTACAATCAAACAAAAGAAGGACTCTCCCCCTTCCTAACTCAAATTAACCCATAGACACTTTTGCTCGTGTCTAAACCAACTCAAGATTCTCCAACCTTGAGCAACTCTCTCAAATTCAATAAATGAACAAGAATATTCTCCTTTTTGAGAATTTAATGATAATCACTGAAGCTCTTAAATGAGAGTATGAAAACAGAGTATGTAGCTGAAGCGAAATAATTTTTCTTTCTCGTATGTGCGTTCTTTATCTTCGGAGACTTGAATGCTTCCCCTTTTATAGGTGAGAAGATTAAATGTCTGTTAGAGACATTAATGTTTCCGTTAGACCCATTGTCTTTGTTCACCTTCCCGCATTGAATGCACCTGCGTGCTTCTGACAGTACGTAGAATGAACATTTGAGATTTTGTCCGTTGAATCTCTTTTTGTTTAGGCAATCACAACTTCATTCCTTACTAATAAATAAGTTAGATAAGCATTTATGATGGTAGGTATGATTCAAATAATCGTTGCATGAAAAAGGAAAGATTTTGGGATCAGTTTAAAGTTCCTAACACGCTGCGTAATTGTCAGAAGGTGAAACTCGAGTTTTGTCTCTTTATAACTCGAGTTATTGAAGAATTTTCAAAGTAGAAATCTCATAACTTTTGTTGAAACTCGAGTTTGAATGAGAGTTTTGATAAAACTTGAGTTGTAAAACTTATAACTCAGGTTTCCAGAAGTTCCAGTAAGCCAAAATGCTTTGTGCTCTTCGAGACTCAAGTTTCATTAGACAAAACTTCAAGTTTTGACATTTTTCAAATCATAACTTTCATTGTAACTCGAGTTTCCTTGAGAGTTTTGAGTTAACACATGTTTTCTCTTCGAGACTCGAGTTTTGTCTCATGAAACTTTAAGTTATAGGTATTTCAAAGAAAAAAAATTTTATGTATAACTCGAGTTACATTGGAAGTTTCAGGTTTAAAAGGATTTTTCTTCTCGAAACTCAAGTTTCAATACTCAGAACTCGAGTTATATGGAAACTCTTAATGAAAACTTGAAGTTTGGAAAGAAGTTTTGAAGTTTAGAAATTTTCTTCAGCCCGAAACTTGAGTTCTATCATCCCAAAACTCGAGTTATGCTATAACTTCTGTTTAAACTTCAAGTTGAGAAGGAAGTTTCGTTTCTCTCTCTTCGAAACTCGAGTTCTGAAACTCATAACTCAAGTTCTAGCAAAACTTCCCTTGAAACTTCAAGTTCTGGAAGGAAGTTTCGTTTTTCAAAATCACTTGAGAGCCCGAAACTCGAGTTCTATAAAATGAAACTCGAGTTTTGCCAAAACTTCCAACAAAACTTGAGTTTGCACTGAGAGTTTTGATTTTCTAAAATACTTCCAATGATCAAAACTCGAGTTCTAAAACATGGAACTCGAGTTTTGAGATAACTTTTACTTAAACTCGAGTTCTTCTGAGAGTTTTGCATTTCTAAAACCTTTTTCAAAACCCGAGACTCGAGTTTTGACTCCCAGAACTCGAGTTTTGATATAACTTGAATCAAAACTTGAGTTCTCTTGAAAGTTTGAGATTTTAAACACATTTTTGAACACTGTAACTCGAGTTCTAAAGCACATAACTCGATTTCTCTCAAAGATTTCATTAAAAACTCAAAGTTTTCTAAAACTTTCTGAAAACCAATAATCAAAACTTAACTTCAAAAACATATTTGTCATCATCAAAACATTATCTCAACATAACGCAGCGTGTCAGAAGCTTTATACTGATCTGAAATATTTCCTTATTCATGCAACATTTATTTGAATCTCACCTACTATCATAAATGCTTAACTGCTTTGATTATTAATAGGGAATGAAGTTCTGATTGCCTAACCAGAAAGAGATTCAACAAACAAAAACGCAGAAAAACATCCTACCTACTGTCAGAAGCATTTATTGCGGGAAGGTGAATGACGACGATGAGTCTAACGGAAACTTAAATGTTTCTAACAGATATTTAATTCTTCCCACCTATAAAAGGCGAAGGATTCAAGTTTCAGAAGACAGAGAACGCACTTATGAGAAAGCAAATTTATTATTCTTCATTTACCTCCTCTGTTTTCATTCTCTCATACTTAAGAGCTTCAGTGCTTATCATTAAATTCTCAGAAAGGAGAATATACTTGTTCATTTATTGATTCTATGAGAGTTACTCAAGGTTGGAGAATCTTGAGTGGGAAAAGACACGAGCAAAAGTGTCAGTGGGTTAAATTGAGTTAGGAAGGGGGAGAGTCATTCTTCTGATTTGTTATAATCTTTTGAGATTAGTGGATTTGAAAAGCTCAGAGGATTCTGAGGACTAGATGTAGGTCAAGAGGATCAAACCAGGATAAATCTCTTTGTTCATTTTCTTTCAAACTCTGTTTTACGTTTCAATAGTTGCGAAAATTTTTAAACAAACCAATTCACCCCCCCTCTTGGTCAAATCCTATCCTAACATTATGAACCATTTATCATAAATTTTAAAATAGGCTAAATTACACACAACATTTTGAGCCATAAATAAATAACCCCTTAACCTTTCAAACAAAATAAGGACTACCTTTTTTTTTTGGTCAAAAGTATCAATTTTATTAATCACTAAAAAAGTAATACAAACAACAATAGTTGAGGCCAAGATCAATCACTTGAAAAAAACCTATCAATACAACCTACCACACAAAAACCTTACCAAATAAAATACAAACACTAATACCAAACAAACACTCAAAAAATACCTAGCAATACAACCTATCACACAAAGAAAGCCGTTCCAGAAAATTAATAGAAACCATAAAGTAATGAAAATTAAACAGTTCAAAAGTATTGCGATGTAAAAGACTACATTTATTAGCCTATACCTTTCCTACTTGTATTAGTTCCTATTTGCACTTCCAGATCCTTTCTCATCAGTGACATGAAGGAGGTTGGTGGCTGAGATAGCCATCCTTGTGGTACCAATCCTCTCATTGTGTAGTTGCTAGACAATCTGCAACATTATTACCTGTCCTTGCAACAAGTGAAATGCTCCAATTTCTATACTCATCAGACTGTAACAAATTTAAGCATTTATGTACTATATCTACACAACCCCACTCACACCCCTTTATTTCACCTTTTTTCAGTTTTTCAAAGAGACTTTTGCAATTAGTCTCCACTTCTATCTTCCCTCCCCACCAAATATCACCACATTTTAAGGCTTCCAGTACTACTAAACTCTCTACCATAAATACTGATTTCGCTTGCACCAGTTTCCCCATACCCCCAATATACCTTCTAATCTCTGCCAACAATCCCTACAGCTGCTTTCTTATTTTCTTGGGAGAATGCAACATCTACATTAATCTTCACTGGCCCCTAATCTAGTTTCTGCCACCCTAGGCTTCTGTTGCTCGATTCCTTTCCTCTCTCCCTCCTTTCTACAGCTTCTTCAAAGTCTCTCACCATCCTCATTGCATTAGCCACACGTGACTATGCATCCACCTCCACCTTTTCAAACACATGTCTACATCTCCCCTTCCATATGCCCCAACAAATTTCTGTAAATAGTGCTATGTTCTTTTCATCAAGACCCTCCTCTTTATTTATCCATCCTTCCAACCATCTATCAATCCTGTCAACACTCAACTCTTCAAACTTTAAACCCAAATGAGATCCAAACCAGCATTGTTTTGCCCAAGGACATAAGAAAAGCATGTGCTCTACTGTCTCCACATGCCCATTGCAAATGTTACATATTGGTGACATAGAGCCATTTTAACTGAGTAATCTCCATCTCTACTCCTCAATCATATTATCTTATTTGTGCCCTGTACCCAAATTCCTTCATTAATCAATTCACTAACAGTCATGTGCCCTAGTTCCTTTGGAACATCTCTACTATGCAGTTTATATTCTTCAGCAGTTGGGATCCAATTATCTCCAAATACCCTAATCAGTTCTCCATCACCCACCCTCTAACACATGTCTCCTTTAATCAGGTCTCTGCCTTCCAATATGCTGGACCAGGCTCATGATGTGTGGCTACCTTTTTCTGCATTCAAAAATTCATCCTTTGGGTAGTATATACCCTTCAGGATCTTGCAACAAAGATCATCCAGATTCTGTATGATTCACCACACAGTCTTAGCAAGCAATGCAATATTAAAAGCTTCCAGATCTCAGAATCCCATCCCTTCTTCACTCTTTGGTTTCCCCATATTTCTCCATGACTTCTAGTGTATCCTCCCTTCACCCCCTTTCTGTCGCCACCAGATATTCGATATCTTACTATCCAGTTCCATGCATACTTTCTTAGGGAATTTAAAACATGACATTGGGAATATAGGGATAGCATTAGCTACAACTTTTATTAACACTTCCCTCCTTGCAAAGGTTAATAGTTTTTTCTTACATCCCTTCAACTTGCTACACATTCTATTTTTAACAAACCCCAGAGCCACTGATTTAAAGCTTCCCCACAGTAGAGGGAGTCCCAAATATTTCCCTGGTTCCTCACATGCTTTAATTCCCATAATGTTATAGACATCTCTCTTCACATCAACATTTGCATTTTTTGAAAAGAACACACTAGATTTGTCAAGGTTAATTTCTTGACCAGTGGCTAGACAATACCTATCAAAGATTTTTTTTTTCAGCATTTTACAATTCTATTTCTTTGCATTAATAAAAAAATAAGGCATCATCTGCAAAAAATCAATGGGAGAGCATTGGACACTTACTTGCCAGCTTAATACCTCTCAGTTTGCCTCTGTCTGAATGCCATTGGATCATCCTTGATAACAAATCTAAAGCAAGAATGAATAGATAGGGTGATAGAGGGTCTCCTTGTCTAATTCCTCTTCCCATTTCCAGATCTGTGATTTTTTTTCCAGCCACTACCAGATTCAAGCTCACTGATCCTACACATTCCATTATCCACCCTATCCATTTCTCTCCAAAACCCATCCTTCTCAACACTTCCTCAATAAAATCCAACTCCAACCTATCATATGCTTTGTTCATATCCACCTTTACTGCTATTTCAACCCTTTTTCTCTTCTTCTTGCTTTTCAAGTAATGAAAAGCTCCCTATGCTACTAGGATATTGCCCTATATCATCCTTCCAACCACAAAAGCCCTTTGGTTTTCAGATATTATTCTCATCAACAATTTCTTCATTCTGTTTGTGAAGATTTTAGAGATAATCTTGTAGGCAAAGTTACAGTGGCCTATAGGCCTAAATTGCCCCACGTCCTCTGCATGATCTACCCTGGGCAAAGTTACAGTGGCCTATAGGCCTAAATTTATCCTTTCTAGTGTAGCCTTCTGTGCAAAAAATTCCTTTACCATGTATACCATCTCTTCACTTACTCCCCACATGTATTCTGGAAAAATTTCCCTGAGAAACCGTCAAGTCCTGGTGTTTTTCCACTGTTCAATTGAAATGTGGCCATTTTATTTCTTCAAGCATCACTTCTCTCTCCAGCATCATGTTCTCTTCTTGTGTCACAGCTTTCTCTACAAATCTCAATGCTTCCTCCATATTCCTCGGTCCCCCTGAGGCAAACAACTTCTTGTAGAAATCTGTAAAAGCCTTATTTATATCCTCCTCTTCCTCCAACCATGCTCCCTCTTCATTTTTCAACTTCGTTACTTTGTTCCTCAATCTTCTTTGAACAGTGGAGAAGTGGAAAAATTTGGTGTTTCTGTCTCCCTCTTTTAGCCAAGATACCCTTGATCTCTGCCACCTGTATTTCTCCTCCCTATCCCATGCCTCCTCAATCTCCTTCAATATTCCCTCTATTTCTTCCCTCTTCCCTCCATCCAGAATACCCTCACAACATTCTTTCAGCGTTACAGTAAGGCAATCTATCAGTCTTCTTGCATTTGGAAAAGTCTCTTTTACCCATGTAGAGAGAATATTCCTGCAATTATTTAATCTACAGACTACCTTATTAATAGCAGAGTACCTTCATCCACTCTCTGTCTCCATCCCTTCCTGACCATTGACAAGAACTCCAGATGTTTAGTCCAGAATGTTTCAAATCTAAATGGTTTTGGAACTCTTACATATCTATATTCACAATTGTTGAGATAATGTTTTGATGATAACAAATATGTTTTTGAAATTGTGATTGAATTGGTTGTTTTCAGAAAAGATTAAGTAAATTTCGAGTTTCAGTGAAATGTTTGAGAGAACTCGAGTTTCATGTGTTAGAACTCGAGTTACTAAGTTTAAAATTGTTTTAAAAATCTCAAACTTTCAAGAGAACTCAAGTTTTGATTCAAGTTCTGTCAAAACTCGAGTTCTGGATGATAAAACTCGAGTCTCGGGTGTTGAAAAAGCTTTAGAAATTCAAAACTCTCTTTAGAACTCGAGTTTGAATAAAAGTTTTAGTATAACTCGAGTTTCATGTTTTAAAACTTGAGTCTCGGGCGTTGGAAAAGTTTTAGAAATGCAAAACTCTTTACAGAACTCGAGTTGAAGT
>QFDD01000342.1:0-49777 GCA_006871305.1 Vachellia collinsii | reverse complement strand
GAAGGTGATGGGGAAGGTTTAATTGGTTTGGAATGGTGGAAGAAGATGGAAAATGGTGGAAAATGGAAGATGAATGAATGGAGAAGTTGGGAGGCTGAGAGAGCAGTGATGGAGGCTCTCCTCTGCAAACCTGCAGAGTGGAGAGTGCTGTCTTCGCTGGTGGCTAACCCTTATATATGTATCAGATGAATAACCTAATTCAAAACGCAGGGCTTCAGCAATAAGCACTTATGTCGCGACATGTAGACATTTGCGTCGCGACTTGGAGCATTTGAGTCGCGACATGGAGACATTTGCGTCGCGACATAATAGTGGCAGAGGCTCCTATGATTATTATTAGCTCTTGATGAACTTGTGGCTCCTTCTATACTCCATTTTGGGTCTTGAAATCTCCTCCAAATGCCTACAAACAGTTCCACAGATCTTTGTAAAACTTAAACAAATTAAAGATCAAGGCACTCATAGTTTGGATGAGATAAATGACCTATTTTTACCCTTAATTAAGCACAATGCAATGCATGAATTAATATAATCAATAATGGTATAAATGCATGCAAAATGAGGGTAAATGTATTACAAAATACCATAAAACACTCAAGAAAACCATGTAAATATTGGGTTCTATCAGATGGTCTAACCAGTCATGCCAAACATTGAATCAATTGATAAACTTTTGGTTTTCCTTATCAAGCTGTTGACTTGTATTACTTAATGTCATATTCTGAATTTTGGACCAAGAAGTCCAAGGACAAGCCTGGATGGTATATGCTACCAAGTCTAGTTCAACAAAGTTCCTTGGCCAATAAAAAGATTCTCTGAAAATTATGTAGCATTTGGTTTAGTAGAGGAAAGGTTCAAGGTGAAAGAAAATGAAAGAAAATGATATATGTGGAAGTAGAACTTACAGGAAGGACAAAAGAGTCATTTTGCCAAATGTAGAAAAAAAAATAAGGGAAAAATGGACATTTTACAAAGTGAAGGACCAAAGTGTTATTTTGAAAAGAGACCTAAGTGTAAATTCAAAATTCTTGGGATCAAATTGTCATTTTGTAAATTCTACAAAAATGTACGCTCCTTCATGTGGTGGTTGCTTCCTTAGATATAGGAGGCTGCTGACATAATCCAAAATGCACAACTGCACTTTCACACTTTGAAGTCGCGACTACACACATAGTATGTCGCAACAACATTATGTTTTGGTCGTGACATGACTAACTTTAGTCGTGATCTGATGGTCAACATATCATTCTAACATCACGTCCAAGTCTCAACTTGATTGGTTGAGTCGTGACATATTAGGCACAATAGCACCTCCTACTTGCATTCCTTCCTCTCAATGAATTGTAGCTCCTTCAAAACTCATTCTTGGGCTTAAAGATCTCTTCCACACGCCTGCAACAAAAGCAAATAGCCTTGCTAAAGAATCAAATACTGAAATTCAAGGCATGCACAGTTGGATAGGATAATTCACTCCTTTCCCCCCCTTTTATCAGTAAATTTCCAATGCATGGATCGGAGTAGACAAGAGAGGTATAAATGCATGCAAGATGGGGTAAAAGTGTCACAAAATGCTCAAAAGTAGGCAAGTAAACTATGTGAATATTAGTATCAATCACTCCACTTCATGTGGGAATTAGAATCACTACGATTCTAACTATGCTCACGCATATGGCTGTGGCCACATCCACTATATCGACTACCACTACTATTAAATTTAATTATAACTATATTCACTTATGGGAATAGAGTCAAGCCAATTGGATGGATTCATGATTTTTCAATGAAAAACTCGTTTTGTTCACTTACAAGAGTGTAAGAAATCAAATCAACGTAATTTTTAAAACCCTTTCTCCATATATTGCTGGAATATGAACAAATTAGATGCATAAAACATGGCTAAGTTATTCTTGTTCACAAACTTAAAGTTTGTAAACGCAAAGGGATCCATTTATAATGAGCTTTTGGAAAGATAATAACACTCTTTGATTTGGTCTTGATCTATTTAATGTAACTAATTCAATAACTATTTTACCTAGTTTAGTGACTCAAAGGCGAGTACCATTGCACAAATCCGCTCCTTGATCGATATTTCTCAACAACATAATTGGTGATCCAACCTTAAGTGTCAATTCATGTGTTGGTAACCCTAAGCTTAAAATGTTGTTTAAGAACTCTGTAGTGTGCAAATTGTCAAAGCAATCTTTATTTTCACTCGATTTACAAATGATGTTGCAACCAAGGGTACCAACACGATTCTCCCGATAACAGAGAGCACATGGAATCATTGATTTGATTAACATGCTCTATTGTTGGTGCTAGTACTGTTTTGTCATTGGAGTACTCATTGTGTTGTAAGTTCTCCTACAATTTTGGACATGTCTCACTGATAATTGTGTCCAATGGATTTGTGTTGCTGGTGATTAATAATTCATGTGATATTTCAATGTTTGAAATCCCATAATGTGGAATTCCTATTTTTCCATCACCTACATCCAACAACCATTTTGAGAACTTTTATAGCAATTGGTTTCCTTTATCATTGGTTGATGATTTGTGGCTCTATATTGACTCTAATTTGAAGAGACAACAAAGCTAGCAACGAAAACATATGCCCCTTAGTTATGGTCTAAAGAAATTGATCATGCAAAGCCTTGTTGATCACACTTACTTGAATTTTTGTTCCACTGTGTTAAAACAGATGACATGTAAATTTTTCTGGAAGACTCTATGATCGAAAAGAATATAATATAAAAAATGTATTAATTTCTGGAAGAACCCATGGGAAGATACATAATTAATAGAGGAGATCCCACATTTTTTGAAAGACTCCGTCAAAAGGAATGATGGAGGGAGGGCTTGTTTTCACAAAAAAATATAATAATCAACATAAAAGATGAAGATAATATAAAAAATGTTAGCAAAATAAACAAACGTATTAACCAAGACCATAGATATGTAGAATATGCTTGAAGGAGATGACTTATGATAAATATTCCATTTGTGAATAACTTGGTCCCATATACTCCACCTATTTGTCCCATCATGTAACTGTTTAAGTAATGATGGAGGACGCATTGTATAAGAGAAGTAAGGTACAAAAAGACTTTTTGCAATGAAGAGTTATCGAAGTAGATAGATTGAAAGTGGTAGAATGGTTATATGTTTGGTTGATTGATATACATATAACTAAATCCATACATAGCAGCATCATGTGTAATTTTTTTTACAAATACAATTTAATGAGTTTTTATTACTATTTAAACAAAAAAAGTAATGAAATATAATCAAAGCATGATGACTTCATTTATTTAGCCTCCTTTAAAGAAATTGCAGCCTTTTTAGAGAATCTATACAAGCCAAATTTACAATCCTATATTGCAACCTACATGAAACACAACATATACCAGTATACTTATAGTCAAAAGTTTTCACTTTATCATATTCATATTTTCTTGTAATAATGTATTAGAGAAGCATTGTCCCAATCACATAAATAGACTTTTCTTGTTGCAGGCATCTCAACATGGTGAAGTTATCATTTCAAAACAAACTGCTCCACAACCTAAGTGCTTCACAAAAGAGACTTTTTTTGGTTGAAGGAATCTGAAATTGTAATGATGTCGCAGATCTTGCCTCAACAACTCAAAGGGTTGGAAGAATAAAACTTTATAGAAATTAATATTATCAAAAGTAGTGAAAACCCAAATTTATACAATATAGAGAAAAATATGCAAAAAAGAACATAAAACGGAGGATAAACTAAACAAATTTAATAATGGTGCTCTTTTTTGAACAAAATAGTATATAAAACAATTTCATAGGTGTGGTTAAGCCTATAGCTTGAAACTATTTTAATGTTAATGAGAAAATGGCAAGTCACTAAAGATAGTCAAAATAGAGGAGCCAAACCTCTATTTGCCATAGACTCTACGTCCTTTCTGGACAAGAAAGCAAACCACAAATGTTAGAATAATGGGAAAAAGGGTGTCCATTGGGTAAAACATGGAACAAAAACAACACTTTGCCACCTACAATTAAGAATAACATTTTTAGATAAACAATGAAAATATCGAAAGAGAGAATAATGATTAGAAAGGGGAAGTATTAGATATTTCCCTAGGTGTTTTATGCTGAAATAATGGACTTATTGAGTTCATTATGCTGTTTTGGCATTTTTAGAACAAACGCTGAAAGAAGAAAGTCAAAAGCCCCAAGCGGAGTCAGAAACAACCAATTTAATAATCAATACTATGATGGAAGAGGAGAGGGGGAATATTTTTAAATGGACATTAGGAAGAATCAAAGTGAACAGTACTATCTTCTTTAGAATATTTTTTGGATCTGTTTGGGTTGTGTTTATTGTTTGGTGGGGCTGGGCTCTTAAGGCAGACACAATAAGAGAGAGAATAGAGGGGGGTCGAATGGACTTTTACAGTTACAAGATGATGATAATAAAGCTTTTGTATAAAGATGAAACAAAAAGAGGAGGCCAGTGCTAAGCTAGCTGAGATTTGGGGTGAAGATAGTGACTTTACTATTAATGATGCATTTTAATAATCCTTTGTATTGAATATATAAATATGCTGAGCCTAGCAATATCTAATTTGGCTATTCTTATGCTTCAAATTAAATGCTAACCGCTAAGCATTTGCATGCAAAAACTAAAAAGAGTGTGTGCGCGCGCGATTGTCCTCAATTTAGTTGAGTTTCAATCTCATTATAGTAACTGATGTGTATCATCAAGTTTTTTGTAATGAACGAGAAGTTATAGAAAAAGCGGGAGGGGGTTGATGTCAAACATAGGGCGGCGAGCGAAGAGGTGTGGGAATCATGACTGTTGATGAAGTCCAGCTGCATCTATCTGCTTTCCCTGAATCTCTCTACCATTATTATCTCATCTAAAAGTTCCAAGGATTATAGGTATTTTATGGAGCTTTCAACATTAAGTTCTAACTTTTCTTTGTGACAGCAACAAAAGGTGGTCTATTACCTATATAACAATCACAAAATATATACCAACTTTTTAATTAACATATTTCCTAAATCTATCATCTTTGTGCTATGACATAAAACCAAGTAGCTATAATTTCCTGAGTAGAGCTAGTGACAATTCATGTAGCACCAACGTGACAAAAGATGGATAATCTGCTGAATAATAGAATCTGAACAATAAGACATAAACATGGAAATTATTTTAGGTTCGTGAGAATTGAAAAGAAAATAAATAATTGAATATTGAAACAAAAAATGTATTGCATGGAAGAGAATACTTTGTACGAAGATACAAGACAGTACCTATTACCATGCTGAATTGAAATATGTTATGGAAAAGATGGGAATAAAGTATCTTTTATTAATAGTGATAGTAAAATTACATTGCAGGTCTGTCCTGCACAAATCATAGCGTTGGAATAATAAAACTTTATAGATAGAAACATTATCAGTGGAAACCCATATTTATACAATACAAAGCATTAAGTTCAATGATAAAAAACAAAATGCAGTACCAAAACAGAGCATAAAAAGAGAATAAATGAAACAAATTAATAATGTGCTCCTTTATGAACAAAATAGCATATAAAACAATTTCATATGTGTGGTCAGATAAATTTAATGTTAATGAGAAAATGACAAATCATTAAAGATAACCCAAGAGAGGAGACAAATGTCTTGCAGATCAATTTACAGATCCTCATGTGAATTGGGTAGTCGTAATGTCTTGCTAGAGGCTGCTTGCGACTTGTGGCCTAGAATAGTCACTAACCCATTACCAACTTCATATGAGCCTAAAGGGTCACATATGAAATGGCCCAACACGAGTTAAAGTGTCTACTATAGTGTATCCCATTCTCTTTTTTTTTTGAAAAAAAAATGGGGGAATACATGCATACCTTACGCGTGGCAGAGGCATTAACTAATCTCCACTTTCCTCCTTCATTAGTGGCGTCCGTGGAAAAGAGAGAGAGAGACATTGAGAAAGAACGAGAGTGAGAATGGGAGCGAGAGAGACAGCGTGAGACTTGCCGGAGGAAGGGGTCCGACGACACATGTAACCTTGGATCCTGACTCAGGTAGACCGTCATAGCCTCCACAGCATCATCATCCTCTTCATTCCTCATTTTTCTTCTCTCTTCGAAATAGATCAGAGGAAGCAAGAGGGAAAGGAACCAAGAGAGTGAGAGCATCGTCGGCAAAGGAGTGGTTGGAAACCACATGCAACCCAATATTATGATTAAGCCCTCTCTCCCCATTTCGACGTAAAAGGCAGAGTGAGACTAGAGGGCAAGATGTAGAGGGATGAAAAATGGCCAGCATGTTTGGAGAATAGGAAGGGAGGGAAGAAGGAAGAGAAACCCACATGCAACCTTGGGAACCGATTAAGGTAAATTTTGTAGCCTACTTCCTACTTCTGTATCAGTGATCTGTTGGTTTGAGAGAGAGGGATTATGATCGAAAACAAAGACCATGCATTTTCATTCAATCAAGTCGATGGTGTTGCATGATGATGTTTGATTGTTGGATTGTGAACAGAATATGAGGCCTAAGTTTAGGTGTGTGTGTGTGTGTATGAAGGTGTGGCTGTGGATGTGGGTATGTATATATATGTGCATTTTAGTATTCAAAAGTGATTGAGTTGAATATATGGAAGCTGGAGAAATTTTTGTGTGAGGATTATAAGTGGATGATGAAATCTGTCAAGTTTTTCTTTTGGTCTTGGATTAAAATTCTGGTTGTTATGACCAATGAGTAAGTGTTAAGGTGATTAAGGAAATTATATATGAATGAGGTATAAATGTTTCTAAGTTAAATAAATTTGATTGTTGTGGTATTAAGGTATTAGGTGTTAGAAAATTGAGTTAAATTGCTGATTTGAGTTGCTGGATTCGTGTGACTTAAAAATAGAGTTAATAGTCTCTTCTGAATCTGAACTTTTGTGAGATTTTAGTACACATGATAAGCTTTAAAATAAGTCATAGAACACATTATTTGGATGAGTGGAGTGTAAGATATGAGTTTTTTTCAAATAGGTTCAGAGAAACTGTAAAATGATGTTTTTATGATGGAACAGTAGAAAATTTCACTGGTTTGATGAGGTGAGGAGACAACTCTGATACTGATTATTATTTTTCCATTATAGAGGATGAAAAGAGCTTTAAGTGGAGCTTGGAATCACTGCATTTGAAATTTTGTGGATTAAGTTATGAAGTTTTAAAGATTCATGCAGAAAGCTGGAAAATTTCTGGTTCAGCATTTGATTGAGTTTATGAACAACTGTATTTAGGTGTACATTTAACAAGACTAATGGTCTTTGTTAATCATGAAATTTGGTAAGAAAATAGTACTTATGATAAGCTTTAAAATGAGTACTAGAATGCATTTTTTGGATAAATAGGTTGCAAGTTATGAACCAATGAGTGATATTTTTCCTTGAAAGTAGATACAGAGAGCTTCAAATAGAAGCTTGAACCATTCTGTTTGGAATTATATGGAATGAGTTATGATTTTTCAAAAATGGTTGAAAAATTCAAAAGTCAAGTAAATGAAGTTAAATAATGTGAAGGGGTAGAAATGGGGCTAGGAAAGAAAGATGATCTTAATGAAGCTTGATAAGCGTATAATTAACGAAATATTATACGTGAATGTTTTTAGGATATGATATCTTCCTGAACACCCAAGGAAGGCTAGAGAATGGATTTGCCAAAGAAGGTAACAGTAAATAAAGGGAAACATGTAAAAACCCTCTTGATCTTATTCTTATGTATTTAATTCTGCATGCTTGTTTGTGCCATATTTGTTAGACATGATGTGATGAAGTCCCTTGGGAATGTTTTCCTTTGGACCCCCTCCGAAGGTGTAGGGGTGATCTGTATGTCCCTTGGGAATGTCTTTCCTTGGGTCTCCTCTGAAGGTGCAGAGGTGATATGTTTAAAGTCTTAAAGGATAGTTTTCCTTAGGCCCCCTCTGAAGGTGCAGGGGTATATGTGAACCCTCCGAAGGTGTATGGTGTTATGTGAAATGATATCCGTATGAACATGTGGCTTGTTTTTGTATGATTGTGAATTATTTATAACTATCTGATAAATTGCAGTTTCTATGGAGATTTTCTAATCTCATCCTCCCTTTCAAATAAATACAACTAAGGAGGGTAGCTTAAAGGGTAAGGAGTTGGTGACCAGGGAAGCAGGTGGGAAGGTTGGATGGTGAAGAGGAAGATGAAAGAAACCCCCTTTCCCAGTTTTACATATTAAGTTTGGTTTTGATTTAGTTGTTAAGACTTTTATTTTGGTATAAACCTGGATGGCTTAGTGGATATGTATATAATTGTATATAGCATGCATATAGTAAGATCTAAAACTAAATGTGGTTGTGAGGGGAATGTCTCCTCACAAAGTACGGGTAAAGGTTATTCATGAAGGGAAACCAATTGTTTTTGAAAATCTGTTATAAGTAAATGGATCTAGGGAACAGTTTTAAGGGAAAAACTATTTTTAAACTACAACTAATGAGTATAAACCCATGATCAAACCTGGCTCTATGGATCCAATTGAGAATGACAACTTTATATAAAAGTTGTGTTAGAAAGTTTAAAATTTTTCAGAAAATCCCATTGACATAAAAAGGGGTGTGACATCTACA
This sequence comes from Vachellia collinsii, assembly GCA_006871305.1. NCBI lineage: Eukaryota > Viridiplantae > Streptophyta > Magnoliopsida > Fabales > Fabaceae > Vachellia > Vachellia collinsii. The sequence continues at coordinate 41,140 of QFDD01000342.1, read as the reverse complement.
TTCATTGAATGAAAATTCAATGAATATTCTTGGGAGGATATATATGTGTGTGTGTATTAAAATTCATTTTATATATATACAATATTTTTGTGTGTGTATATATTACATATATTGTTATGTAAATATATTATATATATAATGAAGATATAATATTTCAAATTTTTTTTGAAAGATATATCTTAGATTTAATTTATAAAGATATATTAAATCTTGATCTATTTTGATATTATATCTTATTTAATTTATGGAGATAAATTAAACATTATCCTCTTTTGATTCCTTATCCAAATTAAATAAATTGGTTAAATTATATATGTTGGACAGATATAGATAAAACCATCTTTATTTAATATCTCGAATTTAAAGTTTCTCATGATAAGATTTGAATTTTGAAATAGATAAAAGATAGATTTCAAAATTTAAAAGGATAAACTCAGAATGTCTATAAATAGATGATCAGAGCTTTCAATTAAAGAGTGATGATCTAAATTTTTAAATCAGAAACTTGAGAGAGAAACTGAAAGTGAGAAGGAGATCCAAAAATTAGACCGAGAGGCTCTAGCACGCGTTTGTGTTGGAAAGAATTCGTGTAGATACTGATAGATGAAGCTAATCGTAGCTGTTGGCGTCTTAAAACTGAGCAAGAGAGGAAAAGAAAATGCTCCAAGAAAGGTACGTTTCTTGACTATGCAATTTAAAAGCCTTTCAACAGAACCTTGGAAGGAATTGGGAAAAATTTTAGTCTTTCGCTGTAGCTCCAATCCCAACAAATCCATCCAACCTAGCATTTGGCACAGCCCAAGCCTTTAGAAATTTGAAAATAGGGCAAAAAGTCGACAAATGAAAATCTAGAACATATTCAAAAGTGAAAATAAAATGCTTTATGGATTGAAGGAAACCTTGAGCTTTTTGCAGGTCCAGGCTCAAAATGTAAAATTTATGATATCAAGAAGCATTAAATTGTTGTGAAGATAGGTTTAGAACCAAACCCTCACAATATTTCCAAAATTTTAATTTGTCCCAAAGAAACCACAATGGAGACATTACAAATTTAAATATTGAGTAATCTGTCTTTTATTTAACTCAACCCAATCTAGACTTCTTAATTATTAGGCGCAACTATTCTAAGCGTGTAAATCCTATTTTTTAGAAATGGTATTTTTCTTAATTTCTTTAGATTGAGATTTTCTAACAAATTTTGAATTTTTTAAAATAACCTTTGTTTAAAGTTATTTTCCAATTAATTCCCAAAGTGTCAGATTTGATCTTGGGTCATTACTCTTTATTTGCAGTTAAAAAAATAGTTTTTCCTTCGTAAACCGTTCTCCTCATATCTACCTTCTATCTCATATTACTGTATATATAATTTATACAATTATATATACATACCCATCTAAGTCATCCAGACTTATATCAAAATAAAACCTTAAACTTCTAATTAAACCAAATTATATGCAAAGGGGTTCTTTCATCTCAATTATATTCTTCTCTTGTCACCAATTCCTTGCCTTTTGAGCTTCCCGCCTTTGTTGTATTCTGTTGGAAATGCGGGGTAAGATTTAGAAATCCCCGTAGAAACCACAATTTATCATATAGTTATATATAAAATTCACAATCATGTAAAAATGAGCCACATGTTCATATGGCATATGTGACACTAGTACACATCATGAGGTCTCACCTCAACATCATACGACAATAATTTAGGGTATGAGGTTTCACCTCAACATCATTATGGCAATAATTTATGGTACAAGGTTTCATCTCAACATCATACGGTAATAATTTATGGCACATCACATAACACATACAATCATGTAGAATTAAATACATAAGAATGATAAAAAGGGTTTCTACCTTTATATCTTTCTTTACCTTTACCTTCCTTAGTATCCCCTTTTCCAATCTTCCTCAGGGTACTCAAGTAGATGCCAAATCCTAAAACATATGTATAATATTACGTTAATTATATGCTTATCCAGCTTTATTTAGCTCCTCTTTCTCTCATAATCTTATTTCTACCCCTTTACATTATTTGATTTTCTTTTCTTGACTTGTGAATTATTTTTCAATAATTTTGAAAAATCATAATTTATTCTATAAAATTCCAAATACAATAGTTCAAGCTTCTATTTGAAGCCCTCTGTAGTCTATTTCAATGATTATTAGCATTCACTAAATATAGTCTACAAATATTCTCAAATAAATGCTCAAAAGTTGCAGCTTGTTAAGCAACTTTTTACATTTTCCAGATTTTAGAACCAAATTTTATTGGTTCATAACTTGTAACTTATTTATCTAAATAATGCACTCTATTGCTCATTTTAAAGCTTATTATGAGTATTATTTACTTACCAAATTTAATGGTCAATAAAGACCATTTGACCTATTAAAAGTTTCAAAAACAGCTGCTTAAATTTTAATATCAGACTTTGTTTCATTTCCTTAAATTCTCAAATTCTCTAATATTTCCACATGCACGAGCTTACATATTTGTACACACCCACATGCACAAATATAAATATAGTTATACACTAGTACGCATGTGTGTATATAGTCTTACTTTCCAAAAATTATCTTTAATGTCCCATAGACATTTTAGAACATTGCAAAGAACAACTACTTAACACCTTCATTTTTATATAAACAAAAGCTTCCAATGATTTGTGCATGTGTATATACTTAATTCTAGATTTTCAAAATACATATATATACAGATACACACTCATGTACATACATATATATGTCTTACAGGAATAAACCAATATTTGTAGTGACCAACTTCCAAACCATTTAAAATTGTATATTAAATTTTCTCTACATTACTATAGTCTTATATTGTCAAAATTCAAAATTTCTCAAAATACTAACTCTAAAAATTTCCTCGTATCAGCCTAAAATTACCACAATTAAAAATATAAAAATATATAGAATAACTATTATGAAGGAAGTTTGTTGAAAAGAAGAGATTTTAGCTGCCTAAATTCTGCCTAAATTATCCCAACAAGAATTAACTCAGAGGTGCGCCTCCTCCTCTCCACTGCCAATGCAAATGGTGAGAGGAAGGAAAGGGTTGAGGTATTTATAAACCTCTCCTATCGCACCATCTCACCCCCTCACTCTTTCTTTCTTTCATTTCTTTCTTTTTGTCTTGTATTTTTCTTTTTCCTCATCTTTTTCTCTATCTACCAACCTCTTATCCCCCCACTCTTTTTTTTTTCTCTTGTTTTTTTGACTTTTCCCCTCTTCTTGTTCCTTCTTTCTTTCCATTTTTCTTCTTCCACTTTTTCTTCTTTGCCGACTCCTTTTCCCCTCTTCTCTTTTCTTTTGTTTTTTTTATATTTCTTCTCCTTTGTTTTTTTTCCTTTTCCAATAAATGCAAAATGCTAGAAGATACTCCAATAAGTAATTTTTCCTTGAATTTTACCCTTAATATGTAAAATAATTCTTCTGATAAATTTTTGGGCAATTCAATTATTTTTTCTCAAATTTCCTTAAAAATAAAATAATTTTCTAAAACAACTTTTGACCCAAAAATTTATTCATACTTTTCGAAAATTTTGTAATTGGCTTCCCGAAGCATAAATTACTTTTTATATCACATAGGTCAAATTTTGGGATGTTACATAATCTGGTGTTACCTTATTTTTTAAGCACAGAGTTTCTCTTCAATGAAAGATAGAAAATTAGAAAATTCAAAGAAAATATCTTCACATAATTATGGAGTAGACGAAACAATCCCCCTAGCATAATTGTTAGCCATTCTTCGGATACGCCATCTCGGATGGAATAATAAAAAGATCAGTAACTGCAACAAATTAAAAATTATTTTTCTTTTTTTGTCCAGTAAAATAACAATTCTTTAGTTAGTATAATATGTCAATAAACGAAGCTGGTATATTGCTAAGTTCATTCAGGGTTACCTGTAGCAGTAATTTCGCAGAGTAGTTGGCCACTGCTCTACTATTAAAGTAGGAAAATGTTAAATATATGTATTTATATAAAAGAATTTAAGTCAAAATATGAAGTTGTCACATGAAGAAAGAATATGGCAACTGCTACATATATATTAAAGGGACCTACCGTTGTAAATGTTCCATAAGTAACACTTCAAGAAGTTCAACATACACCATGCAATCTTTAACTGACAGCTTTGATCAACACATTGTGAAGGATGCGATTGAGGCAGTGAGGTACAGGTGACATCTTCCTCTATGGTGTTGAAATTAGAGAGTGCAATGGAAGAGAATCAATAACTTTTTGTTAAAGCAAAGATAAGATCAATATCTAAGAAATGCTTGGCAAGTGGTAAACACCAAGCACCAAGCTAAATTCACCAACAACTTGCCGGAACATGGCAAAATTATGAGAGTTTAACCTTCGTATTTTCCAAAAGAAAAACCTACAGTAAGTTACCGCACAAGTGACACTATTTTAATAGTAAATTATACAATGAACTTACCAACAGAAAAGCACAATTGCCGTAAAGCCTCCATATATGGCATGGATTGATTATCACCTATAAAAATAAAAAATATAGTCCCACATGATGAATTGACCTAGATAACATGGATTAAAAAGACACATCTTTGCTTTACAAAAATCTGACCCACAGTGCCTCCAAGCTCGATCACACAAACATCTACTGGCCCCTCCTTCCCATTCATAGGAATCACAGCAACTGATTCAATCCAATCTTTTATGGCATGTGATGCGTGGTATCACTCGTATCAACATTCCCAAAACCTCATAATTTATGTAACCAATAGAAATTAATGGTATTAGAACCATAATTTAATAATATTTCAGTTTTTTAATAGTCGAGGTTGTACAAATCATGGAATAATCAAAAGTAACTTTCCATGGTTTACATTATGTCTCATCCCTATATACCATTTGTGATATTAGAAAACCCAAATTGCATATCCATGTGACAATTTTTTTAAGATTTTTATTTGCAGTTGGAAAAAAAATTGGGTGATATCTCAGTGAGTTTCTGTAATCATATTGGTGCGAAAGGGATCTGCCATGGATTTATGATTTTTGTTCTTCCATTCAGAGTGAGAATTTGTAGTGGTAGAATCAACGTGATGATGAAGGTGAGGACCAATGGTTTTGGATTTTTTTTTTGGTGATAGTGATTTTGGATTTTTCTTTTGGAGAGAGTATGCTTTTGGAGTTTCTTTCTTTGTTTTTTTTATTTGGTTCATTCTTCGCATTAGGAGTCACCTATCTATCCTCTTCAATAGGAGCCATTCTGTTTGAAATTATATCTCTTCCTTACCAGCTAAAAGAAGGATTCTGATGATGAAAGCCGATCAACGTAGCAAAGCGGAAGGTCGAAAGCCGAGCTTCAGAGTTTCTTTCTTTTAAGCAGTAACTTGTACATATGCCCTATTTATCATCAATCAATCAATGAGAATCGGAAGTGGATTTTTCCTTGGTATTGCCTTTGGCCATGTTGAAGGATGAGAGCAAAAGATGGAAAGAAGGTAACTGCAGAGTTGGTTTGAGGGAAGGAGGGTCCCAGCGAAAGTGGAGAGAATAAAGAGGAAGAGAGAGTGAGGACGGTGGAGAGGAAGGCGTTGCCGAGTTCTAGTGGGTGCCAAAAAAGAATGTTGAGGTGGCAATGAGTTGGATAAGTTAGAGCACCACATCAAATATTCAATCAAACAAAACGGTTAAACTTAACATTTTTTAACGCCAGGGTGAAATAGCTACGTTTTTAAACTTCCGATACAATATTGAGCCACAAAAAACTTCCAGGGCAAAATGGTTCCTCAAAGAAAACTTTCAGGTTAAAAATGTACCTTAACCCAAAAAAAAATCTTGTTAGGAACCAAATAGCCAGAAGCATAAATCCCAAAGATGCTTTATGAAAAATAATTTTAGAGTATGATAATAGCCCAATGTCACCAACTACGCTTGCTAAATTCGCCAAGGAAGAAGAGTCTAGAACCTACCCAAGATACATCGTCACAAGGTCTCGCGAAAAATAGAGGGAAAAAAAATAAGAAAAGCATTCTTGTAAATTGATGTCGACCGTGACCAACCTGTAGAAAATATAGTAAAAATACAAAAAAAATATCTAAAGAACATCACCATAGATGCTACTGTCATACAACTGGATAAGCATAAGATAACAGCCAATCATGGAATAGACTTCAAGAAATATAAATGTTGTTCTACCAGCTTGCCGACATAGCATCTCCAACGCACGTCCCATTCTAGGCTGCCATTCAATTTCCATTCACTTCATTTTGATCAATTTGGAAAAAATCATTAACAATACAAACTTGGGAAGGAATTAGGAACAGAGTTTACCATGATGCCAAAGGAGAAGCCAACATGATCGGCAAATACCTAAGTGATGACTTTAAGTGAGTATTTGGAGACGGAGATCGAAAATGGCGGGGTCAGTAAGGTACCGGCAAGTGAAAGGAGGGATGTCATTGGTACCTGCAAGTGGGGTTTAAGAAAGATGGATCATGTAACACTTTTATTAGCTTACTTTATTTTATATTATAAGCCAATTATGAATCACTCTAAGGCTTTCCAATGCCTAGAATTAGCTAACCAAGTAAAATCTTAAAACTTTGCATGAGTTACTATTCACTGACTATTATTCACTTGGTAAATTTTGAAATTTTGGCCAACTTTAAAAATTCATAACTAATTCTAAAAATATCAAAATTGAGTGATTCAAGTCTCTAAATGAATATTATTACATTCTCTACAAGGAAAAAAATATCAATTTGTCCAATTTCTTGACCAATTAATGTAGTTTTTTATGTGAATGAACATTGTTCATTTGGTCATTTCCCTTTTTCCATATTTTTCCTCCAACCTTGAACCATCATAACAATTTTGTACAAAACTCAAAATTTAGCAAACTTAGACTCCTTTCAAATCTTTCAATGTGAAATATTTAACTGGAAAATTTCAAGTCATTTGGACTTGGTTTGCTCAGGTTCATCACTACCTCAATTTGGACATTAGTAAGGGTAGTGGACCATTTAACTTTGCTTTAGCATGCTTATTTCTTTCCTCTCTATGCATTTATCATCATGACATAATGAACTAACATACTTGACATATTTTTACAGCACATATCACATGTTTGGCATTATAGGAGTTCATCATACATATTCCCATAATTTAACAAAATTCTACATATACATGTTTTACATCACAAGCATGCATCTTCTTTCAATTTGAGATCAAATCTCCCACCTTAAGTCTCTTCCTTCCTTACTTGACTTTGCTTGAGCTTTAACCTAAAAGGTTATGTTTTTGGGGGAAGAATGAGATTCTTGGAATCTTAATAGCAAAAGTCACTAACACATATTTTAACATGCATGATCATCATTTGTTTTCTATCTAACTATGCATGAACATATTGTAATGCATTTTAAAAATACTTTGCATGTGGCCATGGCATGTCATCCACACAACTTCAGATGTTTACATAACACATACATAGCATGCAAAATGGCACAGTAAATAAATAACAACCAATGACAATATTAATGTAAAAGTTAGTAACCTTGCTACCTTTGTTTCTTAGCTTTTCTCTTAACTTTGTGGATTTTGTTCTTGCTCCTTGAAGACTTCCCTTTATAACTTAGATTCCTACACATAATATAATGCATTTTACATTATAAATAAGCAACAACCAATGCATGAAAACATTCAAAACCTCACTAAAACTTCTCTTAAACTTTAAGGGTCACAAGTGAAAAAAGTGCTTTTTAGACCGCACAAAATAAGTTTTTTAAACCGCATATAGGTGCGGTTTAGATAAGACCAATTTAGAAAGTATGTACTTTTTAGACCGCATGTAGGTGTGGTTTAAAAAGTCTCCTTTTTAGACCTCATGTAGAATACGCGGTTTAAAAAACCTCTCTTTAAAACCGCACGTATATCTTGCTATCTAAAAGAGAAACATTTTAGATCGCATGGATATCCATGCGTTCTAAAAAAGAAAGTTTTTTTAAAATAATTTACTTTTTAGACCGCACGGACAGTGTAAAAAGTGAATTATTTTAAAAAATAAATATTAATATTTTATATCCACATATTTTTTTCATTAAATAAATTTTAAGAAATCTTACAAAATATTGAAAGCTAAAAGAAGTCATGACAAAAAATAAATTTTTATTGAAGATTCATTGAGTTAAACCATACAAACATATAACAAGATATTGCAAACTATAAATTATACACAATAGTCCCTAAAATAGATTTACATAATCCTCTGAAGAGTAATGTTTCTTTCTTCATTTTCTTGATTGCAACATAAAAAAAAATGCCTGTAGTCTTATCTTGTTTTGTTGCTCCATCTTGGTTCCTGCAACAATAACAGTTGAATTAACACACAAACTCCCACATCTTTTTAGCAACTACATAGACAATATTGTAATCAAGGTCGGCCACAACACATGTTGTCATTATCACAGAGTTGCAAGTGACATATATCATCTTCTATTTCAAAATATGTGGAACATCGAAAAAGTTTAGTCCACGAACATTTACAAGCAGACTTGGCCATGGAATGCAATTTTAAGGCCCTAGAAATTCGAACATTCAAGTAAATGAGGAGGGAATACAAAGGGAACATAAATACAAGTTGCAATCGGAAACATCATATTGTGCAGTGAAATTTCATTAAAGACTATTTCTACAATCAGACAAACATCGTCCACATCAATCCTAGACAATGACTTGAGATTTGAATAGATAGTTTAAGAAAATTAGTCTCTTCATTCTATCCATAATTCCATATAGAATAGAAATTTAAAATTGTTAAGTGCCTATGAACATATTAGAGGCTACAACCATTCAAAAGTTCAAGAAGAAATTATTATCCAACAATACCTGTATAATGCCTTTAATCCTCCAAACTCCACAGGAATAGACCACAACATGTGAATCATCAGGATGCAGGGCTTCAAGAAACTTTATCTTGAAAGAACTGAAAAGAGAAAAGAATAATCATTCAAGGAATATATCATTATTTCACTTAAATATGCTTATTGACAAAAAAAATTAGTTATATATATTCAATAAGAAAGCATTCAGTCTATGAAAACGCACCCAGAAATGAATAACACCGATCTCTTTATTATTGTAGCAGTACTACAATCAACATGAAGATACAAAACACTTCAATTTTTTTTGTTTAACTGGATGGCTCTAAAATTCTGAATTAAGAATCAATAATCACTGCAGAAAGTGTAAAACCAAGTACTGATCTAGCAATGAAAAGATCATTAAGCAACTGCAGTGATGCATTGGATTGCCTGTTTGCAAATACCAGTCATTGTTCCTTGTATTCCATAAACCTGCAAATACCAGTCGACCTTCTGATGGCTTCAACGAGACTATGGTTGGCCTGAGCAATGGTGATGGAGAAGTGGCCAGAGGCATGAGGCTTCAAGCCAGAGTGCCACAAAAGGTCATTGCCACCCATCATTCTTCAATGGAATCCAACTCTAGAATCTCATGCGTCTCGTTCTTCATGACCGTTGGAAATGTCATTGTGTTAGAGAACATAAACTAGTGAAGATCTATTGAAATCACGGGCAAAACAAAAAAATCAAGGCTTTTTAGAGAGTCAACGATCGGCCAAAGGAAAAAAATCGTGGAGAAGTCTCATATTGAACTTACTATGTTGAAGATCTACAGATTTGATGATTTTGAAGATGGAGTTCAAAGTAGCATTTCTCATCAGCCCTTAATAATGAATGTATGCGACCCCCTCCCTCCCACCATCGCCACTCTCACCTACCCATTTCACAGTTCCAAATTTCGTCTCCTCTGACGACTCCGACCCGGACGCTTCTGACAAGGGCTGTTGGGGGTCGAACTTGACTGTGGCGGAGGCGATAGATTGGATGCAAAGGTGCCAAGCCAAATCTTGCAAGAGCTTGCCAGAAGAATTAGAAGGAGGAGGAGAAGAAGAAGACAAGTAAGAAGAAGGACAGAGACGAGGTTTTTGATGGTCCAGTGGTGTGTTGTGAATGGGATTTGGAATCGGAGGAGGAGGACGAACAAGTTTTAAAGGAGGCAGCAGATTCAATGAGAAGTGGAAGAAACCTTAAGGATGGTGAAAGAAAGAAGTGGAAAGCGGATTTTGATTTACAAGAAACTCGATGCCATACCGAAGGATTTTGAATTTACAGCATTTTTTTAAACCGTATGCCATGGTTGCGGTCTAAAATCTTCATTTTCTTTAAAAAACTTTTCTTTTAGACCACATCTGTATATGCGGTTTAGAAACTGTACATTTCAGACCGCACCTTGTTAGTGCGGTTTAGAAAGTGCACATTCTAGACCGCATCTTTTAGGTGTTGTTTAAATGATTTTAAATTTGTACACATAATTACAAAAATGCCACCAAACATATTTTTAAGACTGCATTTTTTAAATGCAGTTTAAAAGGGACGGTCTAAATAAGCATTTTTTTACTAGTGGGTCCTAAAGCTTTTAACTTTGCCAAAATTGATTCCAATGCTTCCAAAATTGTTTTCTCACTTATACCCAACACAATTTTTCCTTCTAAATCCATTGGAAGCATCAAAATCATCAAAAACTCATTCCTTCCCATAGAAACAGCTATGATTGAAATAGTACAAAAATTGGTAAAATGTGATTTTTCAAACTTTCTTCCATACGCTTGAATAATCTTGTTCCTAGACCACTTTCCATGCATTATTGAACCCAAAAACATCACTTTCCTTGAAAATGAAAAATTAGATAGCATGCCCCCTAGGGTTCATGATTTCCCAAAATTCATACAAGCATCAAAATAACACAAGACAACCATCAATCAACTCCAAATCATGCATAGAGTTTTTTCGACCAATTGTTTGTTCTAAATCCCTCTCTTTCTAACTTCTCCCTCTCAAGAACCTAACTTTCAGCAGCACAAATCCACCATAAAACACAAAAATAAAATCATAGAATTGAAGAGGAAGGCCTAGGATCATGAAATAGAAGAGATTTCTTGCATAAATCACCACTTACCTTTGAACTTTGTGAATTTTTGGCTCTCTTCTCTTCTTCCTCTTCACTTTTGTCTTCTCCTTCCTCTCCTCTCTATCTTGCATGAAAATGGGCTCCCAAAAATGGTCTTGAAGTGTCTTGAAAAGTCTAAAAAAAATCTGCACATTTAATTGCTATTTGGTCCTTCAACTATTGCATATTTGCAAGATGTGTTGGCTAGATCTTGGCTCTTGATTTTAATCACCTTCCAAATAGACAAATCCTATGCATCAAGAGTATGATCTTGGCACATGTCCATTTGATGTCATAGGGCTTATGTCACTCTAGCTATGGGACCCACTTGTACTGATGGAGAAACTTTATTTGGTCGGAAATACTTTTTGGGAACTCTTTGTTCACTTGACTTGTTTAAGGTCATAAAAAATTTCCAAAATTCATCTAGTTATTCCATAATTTTTCTTTCCTTATTCTACTTCCAGAATTGTCTTTAATTAATTTTTGAAGAAAACCTAATTTCAGAGTTTTTCGGGCTTTTTCTTTCTGATCGGGAAAATTGTTTCTGACTTTCTTTTAGAACCAATTTTACAAAATACTAGAATTCCTGAGCTATTTTTCCTTACTTTGAGATCAGATATCTGAGGCCTCTAGGTATTTTAAATAATTATTTTTTGACTAATTATATATTAAATAGCCAAAAAATTAAATAACTTTTAAACTTTCTATAAAGGTTATTCTTGTCATTCTAACCTAAACCGGGCTTCAATTACTGATCAGTGAATTTTTCTCTATCCTTTGGGACTCTGTAAAATTTTTTGATATTTTGGTCAAATTTGACCAAAATGCCATTTGACTTTTATTTAATTATCAAAATGCCCTCGACTTTTATAAATTTTGACTTAGTCCCATTTAAAATGACACTTTTGTTCCTTTATTTTTCAAAATGAACATTTTGCCTTTACTTTTTCTACACTTGGCATAATGACATTTTTACTCTTCATTTCCTTTACTTTCCTTTCGTTCTTCGAACCCTTAATCACTCTTTAGCTACTCGTTTAACCTTTATATCCAATTATCAAAAACCTGGATATTACAGATTGAAATGTGGAAGATGTGAGAATAGACATTTGAAAAAGTAAGGCTCAAATAGGATGTGTTAATAAGGCATGATATTTGAAATTTGAAATCAAAAGGAGAGATGCTGAATGAAGGGTGAGGTGTAATAGTAGTTTTATCTTAAACTGGTTACTTAACTCCCAGTATAGCATTGATAAAACTAATCATACTTATAAAAGGTTTTACTTCAAAATTAAGTTAAATATTATTGAGAAACAAAGTAAACTTTAAAGCATTTATCATGTTTAAATGAATCAAGCCTCTTGTTTTTCAAATATAGTTATCCATAATAGAAAATGATAAGTCTAAATATTTAAAAGCTATCATGGATAATAAGAATTTACTATGTCAACTTCTTTCCAACTCAAGCTATAAAAATCAATCTTATAATAATAGCCTATGGCCTGCTATATAATAAGAATATGCCAAAGTAACGTGATAAGAAAATATTAAAATATTAGAGTATGCTTAAACATGAACCCTACAGAGGCAATATGCATCAATTCAACACATTGGTACAGGAGGAGGCTATATACTAGGAATAGCCATGAGCAATCTTCAAAACCTTCCCAATCGTATCAGCTTAGGTACCATCACCTAAAAATGTTAATAGTAACAGGGTGAGACAAAAGTCTCAGCACCAGCAATCCAACTCAAAAGGTATACTAACGAGTATTGGTGAGAGATAAAGAATTAACTACATATAAAGCAAATTCATAAATCATACTCATTTTCCCAAGAAGTTTACACAATCACCTCTATTGTCTCTTTACAAAATATACATCAATAATGTCAATTAATCATATCATTTTATGAATGAATTTTTCAAACCGTTCAACTAGTCATCTCTATTCATATTTCATAAGATATATATATATCTATATCAATGACGTAATCAACATAAGTACATCACAAGGATTATGAAGGTCATAATATCCATGACGTAATTGATGTAAGTACATCACAATGATTACAAGGGTCACATGGATCATTAATATCCTGATCACTTTTCTCAATCACTGAATCTCCCTTGTAGCTCCCCCAACCTTATTTCCTCTGATTGAATCCATGGGCTAGTGCTATCCCATGTAACTGGTAGTTACCCATAAAGCTAACCGTTCAAGTGATATAGACAGGCCAGATCCACATACCACAAGCCCAGACCATGGATTTTCCCCTCAACATCAATAGGATGTCATAATGGGCCCTCATAGCACAATGGGCTAGGATCATCCGGTGTACAACAAGAAGTCCTCCATCCTTGTTTCCTCTTTCTTCATGCTAAAAGTCACCCCCTTATTTCCTCTTTAATAACCTCCCATCAATAGCAACATCCACCTCTCCCAATATCACAATACTCATTTTCTAAAGCTCAATCATGGCATATCCACAATTTTCCATCAACACATGTATATATATACATGAATATCCAACAGTATTTTCCCAACCAATAATTTCATGCGTAAGATCACAATAGAATCACAAGCATATATATATCATAAGTCATTTGCAAGCATTGCTATTACAACACATAATCTCTTTGACTTCAAAATTCTCAATGCAGTTTCAACATTAATAATACAAGGTTTATCAAATAATAATATTATTATAACAATAAATTTAAAATCACTCACAAACATGTCCCAAGCATGCATAGTAAGTGGGAATTGGTTACTTCTCACCAAAGCAAGTTGAAATACCACAATAATTCACTCCCAATGCTCAAATCCTCAAAACACAATTAATCTACACAACCACAATAATACATCAATTAAATACAACCAACACTACCTCAAAATTTTTTTATATAGAAGTATATATATAAATATTTGTAAATCACATGAATTCATTCGTTTTTGAAAACAAATATCAACTCCCATGAATATTCCCAAACCCAAGGACTGTTCAAGAAAGCTTATATTTGCCAAAAGGTCCAAAATAATAATTGTTGAGTTTATAAACAAGAAAAATCATTCTAAAATCAAAATGTACATAAATCAAGAATTTAAACCAATTAAAATCCCTTATAAATGTTCCTCTACAATCCTAGGGTCTTACATTATCAAAACCCAAAACTTCATTAGAACCTTAACCCCAAAATATCCTCAGTCCAATACAAAAATACCACCATTAGTAAGAGAAAAATACTTAGAACAACTTTCATGAAGGAAGAGAGGTGAAAAGGAGAGATTTTGCTTAACTAAATTATCCCAAAAAGTTTTCCCTAGCAGACCCCTTTTTCTTCACCGGAGAAGATAGGACGCAGAAGAAGACATAGAAAAGGAAAGAAGAAGGAAAGGAACACGGGGTGTGGGGGGTATTTATAATACCCCCACGTGACCAGCACATGTTCACTAAAGTCATTATAGCTGACAAAAAAGTTCACCGCAGTGAATGTCATATTCCAAATTTTTGGACCAAGAAGTCCAAGAATGAGCTTAGATGATGCTACCAAGTCTAGTTTTGTGAAGTTCCTTGGACAATAAAAAGATTCTCTAGAAATTATATAGCATTTGGTTCAGCAGAGGAAATGTTCAAGGTGAAAGAAAATGATATATGTGGAAGTAGAACGTACAGGAAGGACAAAAGAGTCACTTTGCCAAATGTAGAAAAAAAAAAAAGTAAGGGCAAAATGGACATTTTGAAAAGTGAAGGACCAAAGTGTTATTTTGAAAAGGACCTAAGTGTAAATTCAAAATTCTTGGGATCAAATTGTCATTTTGGAAATTCAATGGCATTTTGATAAATTGAGAAAAGTCAAATATCAGAAAATTTTACAGAGTTCCAAATGATATAGAAAAATTCACTGATCATTAATTGAGGCCTGGTTTAAGTCAAAATAACATAAATAACCTTTATGGGAATTTTAAAGGTTATTTAATATTTGGCTATTTAATAAAATAATTAGTCAAAAATGATTATTTATAATATCTAGAGGCCTCAAATATTTTCTTTAAAAACAAGGAAAAATATATCAAGAATTGTAGTATTTTATAAAATTGATTTCAAGAGAAAGTCAGAAGTAGTTTTCCAGATTGGAAGAAAAAGGCCTGGAAAAACCCGAAATATGGTTTTCTTCTAAAATTAATTAAAGACACATCCAGAATGGGAATTGAGGAAGGAAAAATGGTAATAAGAGCAAAGGAATTATAGGAATTTTTATTGATATTAAATTTATCTAGTGATCAGAAAATCCCCAAAAAGCATTTTCGGAAGAAAATTTTCAGGTAAAGTAACCATAAAGTAATCTTGCTTTCATAAAGGAGATTTTGGGGTTTGAGAATGTGCCACTTGGTGTCTTCATATTAAAAGAGGAAAAGCAGGAAGAGATATTAACTTAAAGTGGTAGATTACATCAGTATAAAGTTACTCTATCAATGTAAGTAGACCCCACAAATTTTATAACTTAATGGACAAATTTTAAAACTCATTCCAGCCCATTTTCTCTGCCATTCATGATAGCCATAATAGGAAAGACGTGCATTTCAAGAGAAGAAAGAAGGAGAGGAATTTCAAGCAAGGATCAAGGTAATTGCTTAATTTCTTCTATGGATTTGCTCTACAAGCTCTTCTCTTCCTTTTGATCAGTGTGATTTTTGCTATGGTGCCGTGATTGAAGAGATTCAAGAGAGGGTTTTGAAAAGGGGCTAGAGTGAGAAAGCAAGAAAGAACAAAAATTGGAAGTGGTAAGTGGTTCCAATCGACTCTATGCTTAATTTGCTACATGTTGATGCTTGGTTTGAGTTGATTTGAGCTTGTTTGTAATTTTTTGGCAAAGATTCACTGTTCATGGGCTGCTGCACGAAATTAATCTGCAAGGGAGGAGTGTTTTTATGTTGAATAATGATTGGAAAATAGTCTAGAAGTAAGATTATGCATGTACAAAGTAAGAGAAGTTGAAAAATCATGTTGTTGCAATTTTTCTGTACTGTTTCGGCCTGCAGGGAAAATGGAAGAAGAAATATTTTTTTGATGATTTTTATGCTTCCACTGAGTTTAAAATGAAAAATTGTGTAGAGTATAAGTAAGAAACCAAGTTTGGAAGCATTAGAAACAAAGATTGAAATTTTGTGCAACAACTCCCTTTAAGTTGCTCTTTTGAGTAGTTGAAAGGGAAGGAGGTTTCTTTTGAGCTATTTGAGCTTTAAAATGGAATCTACATGCAAAATTATAGAGGAGAACCATGTTAGATAAATTTTGAAACCCATAGATGCAAAAGTACAAAGTTAAGGTTAAAAAGAGCAAGTTAAGAATAGCTATGAAGAAGTGATGCTATAGCGATCCAAGTGAGTTAGTAACCTTTATGTGATGTTATCTAAGACCATTGGACATTAAGGAAAGAGTTGACAAGCAAGGGACCAATAAAAGCAAGGAGAAAAAGGTAGCTTAGCAATTATTGTTTTAATTGCATATCATTGTATTTAATTGCATAATTACTTGCTTTGCTATGAATTGAATAATATGCCAAGGTGTGAACGATAAGGTTGAGGTATGATGAAGATTTCTCTTATGCCATGATGCCTTGGTCTATGTTATATGGTTTGACATATAAGGTATGCATGGTGATCCATTCTCAAGGTTCATGTTAATTAAGTATATGCATGTATCATGTTTTTAATGCATGTATGTGATTGAATAATGGTTGCTTATGCTACTAAGATTCCCAAGAATCTTACCCAACCAATGTAACCAAACCCTAGGGCTATTTTTATCCAAGAAGGGAAGAAGAAAGAAGGAGAATGCTTGGAGGTTAGTAAGTATTTGATGAGCATTTTGTGGAGAGTTGTAAATACCCATAAGGGTATTATATGTTGTTTATAAGTGATAGCATTTGTAGTTGTAGATTTATTTTCAAGCATGATAGAATAGGTCACAATGCTCCAAAGGCATTAATGTTGCAAGTTAAAGCAATCATACTTCAATTGGACCAAGTATGAACAAGAGGGGGATAAAAGTCAACCAAATGGACCTAAAGTTGACCAACTTGTTTTGTAGCAATTGAGTGAGTTAGCATCTGAGATTTTACCACCAAATATATCAGATTTTTCTCTTCAAGATGAGTGTAATTCACCTAAAGCCGATAACCACGCTAAGAGATACACCCTTCCAAAGTTGGGCAAAAATACTAAAAAAATAGAAAATGACCAAATGAACAGTAAATTTTGAAATTAAAACTGGGCATGATTTTGAGGTAAAAAGGTCAAGAATTTATTTTTCATCTCAAGTTTATCTAGTTATCTTCTCATAGAACTTGAAATCACTCAATTCCAATTTTTCTATAATTAATTATGATTTTTCAAAGTTTGAGCCATTTTTAGAGTGTTTTGAATAGTAATCCGAAAAACAATTTTTTTTAAACTCCAATTTCTGCAAGTTATGTCCAGCTAAAGTGATTCCAAATGCTTCCACTGGGTATTTTAATGGGATAAAACTAAGGGTATTATAGATAATTAAGATGCCCTGAGACCGAGAAGAATAGGCTAATTTTAAGAGTTGACCATGGGGAAATATACCCGGGAGAAATTCCTGAAGATCAATGCTAATACACCGTGGTGAAACCAACAACATGGCCACGACGAAGGTGTCTTAAAAGCAACCTTCGCTGCTAGAAGAAAGATCACTGCAACGAAGCCAAAAGTTGGCCATGGGGAAGGGGATCTAAGAGGCCCCACTTAAGATGGCTAGGGCGAAATGGCCCAAAAGATAGAGAAACAACCTTTTCAAATAAACTAGGGGAAAACTTTAAATCATGAATGATTATCTCTAAATCATAATTAATTCCAACATAAAATTTAGGATGTTACATGGGGCCTTGAGAAAAGGAACTTCTTAGACAGAGCGCTTAGACAGAATGAAAGGGGTGGGAAACCATGCTCTGATCTTGGGCAAAGAGCTTATATAATTGTGATTGGTTTCTTTTTCTTAGGAAGAGTGATCAGTGGAAAAGCTTTTGTGGCTGGCACAAAGCCATTAGATGTGTTGTGTTTCCCCATACAAGCCATGTAATGCTTATACATGTGATGTGAGTGAGGAGCCATGGCATTTTGATCAGCTTAGTGGAAGAGTTTTTAAAGTTTTAGTTGATAGTTAACAGGACCTTATAAAAAAGATCAAATGGAGTATGTTATTGTATATATTGGCTTCTTGTTTATCATGCCAAAGGAATCTGTCTGTCGTCATTTGGTTTAGGTCTAGCCATACATTTAAATTTAATTTAGTTTCATATTACGTTCATTTGATTAATATAGAATATATCCTTAAGTATGTAGCACGTGCACTGTCAAGAAGAGTATATTATTATATATTCGTGCACATATACATTCATCATTCGCGTTCCATCTTCAAAGACTTCAATTTTGAGCACCGAACGAGGCCTTATTTAATTTGCGGACAATGGTATTGAAAACCAAACTGTTCAATGAATGAGTCGGTAAAAGAAATGGTTCAAGGGTTAGAGGTTCTCAACTTTTAGGATTTCATGTCATCTTAGCTTATTTTTCTTAAATTTTATACTTTTTATGTACTACTGTACATATTTTGAATATTTAAAGATAGGAAAATGTGCATGATATTTTTTTTTATTACACATTATTCTGTTTTTTTTTTGTGAACATTATCCCACATTATTTTTAATTGTGCATATTTTGGCTTTTATCCTTATTAATCAAGAGCTTATAAAGTTTATTATTTTGCAAGGTCTATTTTGGTAAAAAAATGATATGTTTCAAGTCACTCAGAAATAACTTAGAAGCATTTAGAAATCAAAGTTGATTCAAAAGGACATTAGAAAAATCAAAGAAAAAATGGAGGTCAAGTCATAGATAGAACACTTCATTTGAAGTGGACGAACTTATTTTTCAAAGGCAGAATGACTTGTGGCGCAATTCATGTAACACCCCCCTTAGCTTACTTCATTTTATATTATAGGCCAATTATGAACCACATTAAGGCCTTTCAATACTTAAGATTAGCTAACCAAATGAAATTTTAAAACTTTGCATGGATACTGTTTACTTGATAAATTTCGAAATTTTTTTTTTTGCCAACTTTGAAAATTCATAATAATTTTAGAAAAATCGAAATTGAGTGGTTTAAATCTCTAATTGAAGCTTATACAATCCTCTATAGGGAAAAAAATTACTCATTTGGCAAAAATCTTACTCAATTAGGTCTCATTTTAAAGCTTGTGATGTATATTATTTAACTAAAATAATTCATTAGATTTGGATTTTATTTACCCTATTTTCAACTTAGCTCAACTTAAAGGTTTATTAAAGATCATGTGTGCATACATCCTAAAAACTATGGATACTTAACATATTTAGCATAATTATGCAGCATTCATATAATGCATCACATGCTAAAAATGCTAGCACACAAAATTATACATCACAGCCTGAATATTTAATTACATACTTTGTCTCATAAGCATATTTCAATATTAACTTGAGATATTCCTCCTCCTTTAGGACTCCTTTTGTAACATCCCAAATTTTAACTAACGTATTATGAAATGTAATTGAAGGTTTGGGAAGCTAATTACAAAAGTTTAGACAAGTATAAATAAATTTTTAGGCTAAAAATATCTTAAGGAGATTTAAGAAAAATAAATAAATTGCCTCAAACCTATTGGAATAATTATCATACATGTTAAGAAGTTAAATTTAAGGGAGAAAGTTACATAGAAGATATTTTATTTTAGTTTTGGATCATATGTATATATAAATATAAAATATTAGACACATATGCATACTTCACGCGTGGCACACTCTCAGCTTGTCCTCTCTTTAATTCATTCCCCCAGCTTCTCCCACACCTTCACCCGTCTTCTCTTTCATTCATTTCGCCCGTCAGCTGCAGCGACAGAGAGAGAGCGAGAGGGAGAGTGAGACAGTGAGAAAAAAGGGAGCCTGTCCTCGGAGCTATGGTCTGGCCGGAAAAGACAATGGTGAATGATCTCAGCAAGGTAACCTCTGTTCCTTTCATCTCCGTCTTCGAATCCATCTTCGGGGGTGGGTTTTGAGCTGTGAATAGTGAGAAAACAGAGCTTTGTTTATTTTTGAAGTCTGAAACATTTATTTGGCATTAATGATGCTCGGACGAAACCTTCTGGGTGCCAAAAATGGAAAGAAAGAGCTAATTACACGTATGTGTGTGTGTGTGTGTCCGTGTATGCATATATATATATATAAATATCAGTGGGTCCGTGAATGATATATGAATATATAGTTTCAAGCGTTCCCTGTGCTGAATATTTGAAAGCTGAATAAGTTTTGGGAACTCTAGGCAATATATATATATCTATATATTTTTTTTTGCCAAAATATATATATATATCTATATATATATATGTAAGTGTGTCAATGTATGTGTATATATATATATGGGCGTGTGAAATCTGGAACAAATTGAGATTTTGTTTTTGGAAGTGGGGTCTCATGTGGATGTATATATATATACAAGTACCTTGGAGTTTTGAGGATGTAAGAGGCTAAAACAATAAAATAGCCTATAAATATATAAATGCAGAGTCTTGGGTTCGACATTTTGTGGTTATACGTAAAGGTTGCTGCTGAGTTTGGTGATTTGATAAGCCACAATCCATCTTCACATTTATGTTTGTCATTGCGCGTGTGAGGAAACTATTGGAATTGAACTTTTAAAGCTATAACAGTTTTAGAAATCTGTTATTTGCAAAGTTGAAGTGAAGGTCTTGTGAAGTTTAGAAGAATAAAAAAGGGTTATAAATGAGCCATGGCGTGTGTATCAAATCTGCCAAGCCCTTTTGGCTTTGGATTAAATTTCTGGTTGTTACGAATAATGAGTAGTGTTAAAGTGTTTAGAGAAATTGTATGTGAAGAAGGATTTTGGGACAGAATTGGTGAGCTGAATCGTTAAAGCTGTAACAAAGTTTCAGAACTTGGAAATTCAGATTTCTAATCAGTAACAATGCGATGCTAAAAGAAGGAAATAATCATGGGATTATTGTTAAGATAATATGGTTTAATCATGATCAGTCATTGATAGGAACTTCTGAAGCTTGCAAAACTGTAGTAAGTGGTGGTAATATGGAGATTCAGATTTAGAGCAAAGGTTTTGTGAAGTATAAAATTTATTTAAGAGAGGAAGAAAGCTATCAAGAGGGATTTAAAGTGATTTTTGAATTTAAACCCACTGTTTTGGTACTTCACATGGTAAGCAATAACTCCAAGTGCCTTCCCTATCTGCATGAGCGTGTATGCATGTATATATACTCTATAAACTGGAATTGAGGATTTATTGCTTGGTTTAAGTTAAGCAAATGCTTCATGTTGCAAAAAGGGAAGCTTTTATTGAATCAAAAGATATTTTGAGGTCTTCAAGTTAATTTGTTTAGAAACTTCATTCTGAACTTGGAAATTAGTATCTTTTGATAAAATTATGTACATTGGACATTCAGATTGAGAAAAATGGGGAAGAAAGAAATCCGGAGAAGGTGAAATGGAAGTGAGAATGGAAGCTTGGCTAATGAAGCTCTTACTAGTATGGGAAGAAAAGAAAAGCAAGAGAAAGCTAATAAAGCTTAAAGGTAGCAATTTTACCCATTCTTGCATTTAAGTTGTATTTATATTTTGTTATGCTTCCTAGCTTGCCATGAGTTTAAATAACTTGTGAATGACTCATTGGATTGTTTCATGGTCATGATTGACAATTCTATATTTTAAATGCATATTCTTGTTATAAGTCTTGGCAATGTTACTTGTTAATTAGTAAATGATGGAAGTATAACTTGACAGTTTGAATGGTAATTAGTTGCTACTGGGATTCTTGGAATATCACCCATCAACAACTAACCATGCTAGGTTACAAGTTTCCAAAGGAAAAGTGAATACAAAAGTCAAAGGGTAAGTAAAACAAAAGAGATAAGCTTCTATAGTATTATTTTGCTGCAAGTTATTAAACGTACAACAATTATTATAAGTTGTGTAAATTCAATATGATGCCTTGGCATGTACATATGATATATATTGATGAATGATAAGTGATTGTATGCCTAAGTATGGCCTTGAAAGTATGATTTTAAGATGCATGATCATGACCGTCCAGATTGAGCGGTTTTTAGGGTACGACTACTATTTGATTCATTAAAGTAGAGTAAACGATCTCTATTGCTCATGATAATTTTTATGGACGAAGTAGACACGTGGGGCTTTCCATTAAATGCTAAATGAGGTTAATTGAAGCTCTATTAATTAAGTTATGAATTTTTGAAGTTTTGGCACAAACTATGTTAGTAAATCAAAGAGGGTTTAGTAATTCAATAAACTGTATTAACTGCTATATTTTATGGCCAAGTTCATATTTTTCTCATGTAAAGGACTACAATAGCTTTCAAAAGAATTTTAGTGCACCCTAATATGATATTTCTAGAATTAGTTATGATTTTTTAAAGTTGGACTGAAAATTTGAAAATACCAAATGAGTAGTAACTCAATGGTTAAGGTGCATGTTTTTAATTTATGAGCTTTAATTATTGTTTCTTCTGAACCATAATGTTTCCGAATGTGCAATAGATTTCATAACTAGATGGTGTAACACCTTCTCCTCACCTTTGCATTTACATGAGTATAGACCTAGAGGTTTGTATTTTGGAGAGAACGAGATTTCGTGGAAATCTCAGTAGGAAAGTACACTAACAGGTATACTAATATGTATGATCATTATTATAATTATCCATGATTATGAGCATATCATACTACATGCTGTTAAACTGAACTAGCATATAGTCAATGCACAATATAAGCAAAGATTTACATGCTCAATTTTACATAACTCATACAATCATGGAAAACAATCATATTAACAATCGTAAGCATTATTGATGTAAGAGTTAGTACAATTGTGTCTTGGTATATTTAGGTTAACATGGGCATACTTTGCTTTGAGCTTTTGAGTCTGGTAGACTCTTCTGATACCTCTTATACCTCATACTCTAGCTGGATTGCTATTTTCTTCTTCCTCTCCTTCCTCTCTTCTCTCTGTTTTTTTCCCTTTTTTCCCCTTCTTTCTTTTCTCTTTTTTCTTCTCTTTCTTTCTTTCCTCCTTAGCTGTGGCTTCTCCTTTGGCTTGGTCCTTCTCTTTTTATAGGCAAGCCTTGGCTTGCTCTCCAAGTAGTCTTGCTTCGTGGGCAAGTCTTTCCACACCTTCTGATTTTCACTGATATATGATAACACAACTTTTCCCCAAAAACTTTTACTACATATATACCACCTCTTTTTGCTCTTTCATAAGGTATACTGATAATATCAATTGGATAACTCTAAGTCTCTTAAATTAATTATTTTTTTTCTCCTTTAATTTCCTTTTTACTTGGACGCCAAGTAAAATACTTTGAGAATTCTTTTTGGGAATCCTCTGATCTCTTGACCAATCCATCAGCACAAGAAATTCCCATGATTCAAGAGGTACTTTTATAACTTTTTTTCATCTCAAACTCTTTCCGGAAATACCTTTTCAGGACTTCCCTAAGTTTTCTCTTTTCTGGGCTTTTTTGTACTTTTCATTTTTTAACAGCAAATTACTTTGAACTTAAGCCTCAAACCACTTTTACCATAATTATCTGAGGCATCTAGGTATTTTAAATAATTATGTTTGGCTCAAATTTCCTTAATTAGCCAAATATTCATTAATTACCAAAAATCCAATTTAAAGTTATTTTTGCTCGTTTAACCTCAATCTTACCTTAAATATACTTTAGAGGATTATTCTGCACATTTCTGTGTCTTGGGCAATTTTCTTGATATTTTGGGCAAATTTACGAAAATGCCCTTACTTGGTGTCTAAGTAACTTCCTCAAAATTACCATTTTGTTCTTACTTAATGGCTAAGTAACTTTGATCAAAATTACCACCTTATCCTTACTTGGAGACCAAGTTTCGGTTACTTGGTGGCCAAGTAATTCCTCTTCTAGCCTTTTAACCTTTCGACTCTAGGAAGCTATCTCTGACTTTTTCTTGGGAACAATTTTATAATTTTCTACAATTTCTAAGCTACTTATCGTTACTTTGAAATTAAATATATGATACCTTTGGATATTTTAAATAACTATATTTAATTATTTAATTATTAAATATTTAAATATTAGATAACTTTTAAAATTCTCATAAAGGTTATTCTTGTCATTTTGACATGAACCGTACCTCAATTAATGATTAATGATTTTTTTTCTATCTGTTGGGACTCTGTAAAATTTCTGATGCCAATATGCCCTTTAACTTTTCTTAATTTACCAAAATACCCTTGAATTTCATAAATGGCAATTTGATCCCTCAATTTATGAAATTCCACTTTAGTCCCATTTTTAAAATGACTCTTAGGTCCTTGAATCTCCAAAATGACATTTTAGCCCCTTACTTTTTCAAAATGACCATTTTACCCTTTTTTTTTTCTACATTTGGTCGAGTGACGTTTTTACTCTTCTGGACCCTTAATTAATTTTTATTTACTTGTTTAGCCTTTATATCTAATTATCGAAATCCTGTATATTACACTTCATCTTAGCTATAACACTTTCAAACAAAAGCAAACTCCGCTACATATCAAAACAGCTAGATTTGTCATTCCAGAATTTTTTTGAATCCTTAAATGGTTTAACTCTTAAATACTCTTCTCCTTTTGTGATTTGTGATATGTGTGCGTGCTCATTTTACTCCTTTCTTAATGACTTGTATTTTAGTTTCAGTATATGTAATTTCAAATAATTGGTAATGGTCTTTATAGTTTGGTAGAATTTACTCTAAGTTTAACAAATGGCCCCTGTACTCAAAATTCAATCAAACTATAAAAGGCTAACAACTTTCTTCAGCCTTCAATTCAAAATTTATTGATCCCACTCAACGGAAATACGTCATTTTCTGTGCATTCATTGCTCATATAATGAAAATTCAGAGCATTGAAAGAAAGGAACACGACCTGCCACACACTTATTACAATTCTATTCGATGTGGATCAAAGTCTTGGTCAATCCCAACCATCCGCATGCACAGCAAACCATTATTGTCACAACTTTTAATTTGAAGGGCTAGTGGGGCCATAATTAGGTAGGTATCCCTAACTACTATTACTATGAATAATAATGTAATTTATTATTAATTTTATGTGATATATAGGGTCATTTTGTATGCTATAAATTGGCCCAATGTTTTATTTGATGATCCACAGATTAAATTGTTTGATTCATATAGATATATCACTATGATCCTTATTATAAGCTTACTTGAAGAAAAAAAAATTCTTAAGTATAAGTCAAATTAAAGGTTATTAATGACTATTTTCTTAATTTTATCCCTATTTTACTCTCACTTTAAAACGGAAAAAAAAGATAGAAGTAAAATGATTTGTACATGAAGATAGAGAACATAAATTTTAACAAGGGTAAATGTGTTTTTTGTTAATTTAAAGTATATATACTACCTTTAGAGCCGGGAATTCGGGCCAGAAATCCAAAAAATGCCAATATTTATTTTCTTAAAATATTTAACTTTTTAGATAGGGAGTATTTAAAATTTAAAATAAATCAATATATCATATTGGTATAATTTAGGAAAAAGGGAAAATTGGTAAAAAAATACCCCATTGGGGAATTTATTATCTAAAAGGACCTGGACCCTTTTGCAATTTGAAGGTCCTTCATTGTTAATAAGTTGAATGGTGAAAAGACACAATTGCCCCTAGAAAAGAGGAGAAAACAGAAACCTGATGGAAACTGAGAGACATCGGCGGAAAGAAGAGCAGAGAGTGAAAAAAAAGAGTCGCCTTTGAGCTTTGAGCTTCATTCGCAGAGTCGCCGTAGTTGTTCCTGAAGCTTGGTCGAGTTGTAGTGGAGACTGATAGCTACACCATCTTCAACAGCATCCTTTGTCAGCTTCCTTTATTCGCTTCATCTATTTAGTGCGCCACTTAATCAAGATATTTATGGTTATTTATTTGTTCTCTTACTAGACATGTTCTTTAGCATAAGTAAGAACTTGCTGGCAAGATACGATTTGGTTTTGCTGTCTCTCCAGGACGCTACTCTTTTCTCCTTCTAATACCTAAGAATGGTGTCTAGCCTTTCTCATCACTTCCTTTCTTTGCAAACTCTGCAAGTAATTGAAAGCTTGAACACTAACAAAAGCTCATAACTTCATTTCTTCCTTCATTCTTGTCACTGTTATTGCTTATTTTGCTGCAGTAATTTCAATACTTTTCTAATGCTGCACACTATGGATTTGATCAACCCTTTTCTCTTGACCTTTATTTTGTGATATTTTACAAGTCGTTTACTTTAAACTGCAAGTTATGTCTTAATTTGCAATGCAACGGTTGAATCACTGCTTTGTGTTTGTGATTATGAATATATTGGCAATTGAATCTCTGTTTTTTTTGTAATCTGTTTGTCTTACAATAATGCTAAACGTATAATTCTTTTGACCCGATTCCTTAGGAATGAATATGATGGTGGGAGAGCAAATGGAAGAATGGTAAGAGAAGGAATGCCACTTAATGAGCTTAGAAGAGCAATATCATCATGTCTTAGTGCTGAAGGTAACAGATTTTAGCTAAAATGTACATTGTCAAAATTAGATGAAAGCACCATCATAGACATTGTAGATAATGAAGGAGTACAATAACTTGTGCAATTTGATGATAAATGTGCATATTTTTATATGGTTAAAGACGTAAGTGACTTGATAGATGGAGGACAGCTCATTATAAGTTCACAATGGTAAATTATGTTAATGTTTAAAATTGTTTTGTGCTAGTTGGGAAGAAATATAGCTAAAGATGTAAGTGACTTGATATAATGTAATTGACAAGCAAATTTGCATGCAGGTTAGAGACCTTTGAAGTATCAAATGGAGTGTCCTTTGTTGGGGGCTCTATTATTGAAGGTTCCATTGAGTCCAATTAATACACATGATATACCAAAGCTGAATGAGTTGCAATACAATGAGTTGTAAGACAAAATATTACAAACAAAAGAGATTCAATTGCCAATATACTCATAATCACAAACACAAAGTAGTGATTCAACCGTTACATTGCAAATTAAAACATAACTTGCAGCTTAAAGTAAACGACTTGTAAAACATCACAAAATAAAGGTCAAGAGAAAAGGGTTGATCAAATCCATAGTGTGCAGCATCAGAAAAGTATTGAAATTACTGCAGCAAATAAGCAATAACAGTGACAAAAATGAAGGAAGAAATGAAGTTATGAGCTTTTGTTAGTGTTCAAGCTTTCAATTACTTGCAGAGTTTGCAAAGAAAGGAAGTGATAAGAAAGGCTAGACACCATTCTTAGGTATTAGAAGGAGAAAAGAGTGGCGTCCTAGAGAGACAACAAAACCAAATCGTATCTTGCTAGCGAGTTCTTACTTATGCTAAAGAACATGTCTAGTAAGAGAACAAATAAATAACCATAAATATCTTGATTAAATGGCGCACTAAATAGATGAAGAGAATAAAGGAAGCTGACAAAGGATGCTGCTGAAGATGGTGTAGCTATCAGTCTCCACTACAACTCGACCAAACTTCAAGAACAGCGACGATGACTCTGCGAATGAAGCTCGAAGCTCAAAGGTGACTCTTTTTTTTTTCGCTCTCTGCTCTCCTTTCCGCCGATGTCTCTCAGTTTTCATTGGGTCTCTGTTTTCTGCTCTTTCCTAAGGGCAATTGTGTCTTTTCACCATTCAACTTATTAACAATAAAGGACCTTCAAATTGTAAAAGGGTCCAGGTCCTTTTGGATAAATTCCCCAATAAGGTATTTTCTACCAATTTTCCCTAGAAAATATCCGTATAACATAGCTTTTAATTTCTAAATTTCAAAAAGGTAACATCAGTATCATTAATATTAAATCCCCATAACTCACGACTAAACATAGATCTTGACCAAGGAATCCCACTAGTTGTTGGTTCGCATTTGCCAAAGCTCCTGCAGCTGGCCACTGGTCCTCTCAAATTTACAAATAACACATAAATCTCAATCCAAATTATGTCAAACTTAAGCCCCAATTCATTTAATTATGAAGGGAATTGTACTTAGATCTTAAGAAAGATAAATTCTCACTATTAAGTCCCATAAAATTATCAAATTGATATGAGATCACAAAGAACCTTTGTCAGATTAATTGAATTGTAAAAAGAAGAGTTTATCTCACTTTACCATTACTGTTACATTAACTTGTTAATTAGGCACTTTGATGTCAATTGTAGTATCCTAGTGACATGTTGACTTGTTAATTCATGTACATTAACTTATCATTTATGGCATCACGACTCGTTTTGCCTTGACTAGTTTTTAATGGCAGATTGACTTATTAATTGAGTTGTCTTGACTTATCATTAATGACACCCTAACTTGTCATTAGTGCATATTGATTTGTCAATCAACAAGTCAGGATAAACTTGTATTTTTTACAATTCTAATTAATTACACATATATCCCTTGGGACTTCATATCAATTTGACAACTTTATAGAATATGATAGTAATAGTTTCTTTTTTCTTAAAATTTGAGTATAATTCCCTTTAATTATTATTGGATCTGTAGTTTCACTTAACCCCAATTTGAATTTTGAACCATTCAACCTAAACTCTCTTATAATCTTTAGATTCAATTACATAAAATTCTACTAAACATTAAATTACATATAAATATCAATCTTAACCTTTAAAACTTAATAATAAATTTCCATGGGCATAAGAGAATTCAATAGTTGTGCTAAATAAATCTTTGAGCTACTTGACCACAACATTGAATTGATACTGATTTTAAGATAAAAATGTTAACTGGTTCTTATATTAAAAATCGAAGGTAATATCAAATTGAGAAGGAAAAGGTACTTGAAAACAAAGAGACCCACCTATGATCTCGTTCTTGAAAAGATTTGACCAGTTAAAAATGGAGGTTGGTCCCATAAAATTTAAGAGTGATGTGACCTGTCCAAAATTTCGTTGCAAAAATTTCTGATGGGAAAAAACACAGGTATCTTGTGCTAAATAAATCTTTGAGTACTTGACCACAACATTGAATTGATACTGATTTTATGATAAAAAGGTTAACTAGTTCTAATATTAAATTGAGAAGGAAAATGTAGTTGGAAAACAAAGAGACCCACCTATTGTCTCGTTTTTTTGAAAAGATTTGACGGGTTAAAAATGGAGGTTGGTCCCATCAAATTTAAGAGTGATGCGACTCTAGCTTATCTTGTTGGTTTTCTTAATTTTTTGATAGAATAATTCCATCCAAAATTTTGTTGCAAAAATTTCTGATGGAAAAAAATCACAGGTATCTTTGAAAGTGAAAAAAAAAAAAAATAAGGCTTAAGAAATGAAGAAGCAAGAGTTGTAAAGGATGATGCAAATGTGTTCTTGTTGTTGTCGTTGGGAGTAATTCGAGGATGAATCTGTAGGCTGAGATGAGGCAAGTGGTGGCTACAGCTCCACCATTTGTTGAGCACTCTCAGACAACAAGTTCTTTTGATTCATCTCATTAGGCATCTCTGGAAAGAACTAAAACCAGAAACGTTAGCGAAGAGAAGAAAGTTGAACTGCGACCCACAGCCTTGGAACCAGCTATAGAAACAACACATCAATGCAGATGAAAGTCGATCTACTCTGCTCAGCAAAATCAAGAAAACCAACAATGAATGAAAAGCATAGGATGCAACCAACCAATGGGCTGGGTCTAAAGGAAAGGATTAATTTAGATACTAAAATTCTCACTTTATTGCCTTGAAATAGATGCAACATATGGGAGCTCTTTAAATAGATAAAAAAATAACAAATGATTGCTGAAAATAAGGGCCATTAAAACCGATCGGAAATACAAGACTCATCAACAACCTATTCTGTCCACTGAGATACTGACTCAACAACTAAGATAAACTTGAGCCCCACTTGATGGAAAACACTTTAACACGTAACTGACCCATATTTTAAATCAGTCAGACATTTTTATTACACCAACTTGAATTATGTTGTTGCCCTTGTTGTCGCCGATGTCGGTGCTGCTGCTGTTGCCCTTGTTGTGTCCGATGTCGGTGCTGCTCTTTTTGCCCTTGTGGTTTTCGGTGTCGGTGCTGCTGTTGTTGCCCTTGTCGTTTCCAATGTCGGTGCTGCTGTTGTTGCCCTTGTCATTGCCGATGTCGGTGCTGCAGTGGTTGCCGTTTTTGTTACCGATGTTGTTGCTTTTGTTGTTGCCGCTATTGTTGTTGTTCATCTGTTGGGTGGAATGAGGTGTAGGGTGACATCGCACCATCTTGGATGTCAAGTCGTTTTGATTCATTAGCGAAGAGAAGAAAGTAAACGGTGACCCACAGCTTTGGAACCAGCTATAGAAAGAATAGATCCACGAAGATAAAAGTCGATCTTCTCTGCTCACGTTAGCAACGTTTAAATATGTGTATATAGGTCGACACATCTCAGCTGAAGAGGCTCTCGTCAACTTTTTTTTTGGGCCTATTTTGATTGGGTTCTTGCATTCATTAATGATAGACATGTGAACATAATAATTGCGTTAAATATGAACAGGAGAAGAAGGAGGGAAAAAAAGAAGCAACCAAAGGTATACCTATCCGGTGTCAAGAAGAATATTTGATAAAATTGCACATGTATCCTTCTGATTTTTATAGAAAAATCCATATGAAACTTTCTTGTGAATTTCCGAACTAACGTATGGATACCCACTGACCAAAGGACTATGAAATAATTAGGGAAAATTAATATTTTGATCCCTATAGTTTTGACATGTTTGTAACTCAAACTCTACTTTTTTTGTATCCACACAACTCAATCTCCACAGTTGACTTAGTTGTAACTTAGTATAAAACATTTGGCTCATTGTGACTCGATCTCTATATTTTTAACTATTTTATAATCCAGTCTCTACCTTTATTTAATATACTATTTCATTTTTCTAAAACGCATTAACTAAATTATAAAAGCTAAAACTATGGGACTGAATTACAATGAGTTGCAACCAAGTCAAAACCATAGAGAATATTAAGTTACATCAAGTTAAAGTATAGATACTGAGCTACAACTGAGTTAAATCTATAGGAATCAAAAGATTAATTTTCCCCGATAACTAATATGTATACTTGGGGACATTATATTAGAACGAGTGATGAAACAGAAGGCACCTTTGCACATTTCGTTGGTGGTTGTGTTTAAATCCAATGGAAATCAACCTACCCTATTATATTTTACTATAGATTATCTTATTTTAAGTGATTTTACGATGCTTTAGATAAGTATATAAGAGGAGTCTTATCTAGACTTAGAACAAAACGCTTTGAACAGTTAAGGTGCTCATCAAAATGATGAGTTCTTCCAACCTATTATATCTGAACCGTTTAAATTTGATCTGGATGGTCCAGATTTATTTTTTTTTTCAAAAAAAACTTATTTTAATGGGTATAAAATCTAAAATAAAAATAATCTCATAATTGTTATATTTTCAAATAATCATTTTTTTAAAAAAAATTGCTAGTTTAAAAAAAACAATATCTAGACCTTGTAGATGTGATTTTGAATAGCCTTCATCCAATAGGTTGGAGAAGCTCATCACTTTGATGAGCACCCTAAAGGTCCAATTGCTTTTTGGGTTTCCAAACAAGCACTTAAGGTGTTAGCAACAAAGTAAAAGAACTAAAATAGTTACGAAGCTCATGTTGTGCTTAAACTATTTGATGTTCACACCATGGGTACCATTTAAAAAATTTCAAATTGCTTCGTATGTGCATTGGAATCCGTTAGAGAAAAATTGAGTGAGAGAACAATTTGGAATAGCCCCTTGAGAGCCGATGTAGCCCATTACAATGGTGTATCAATATTGCCTACTAATGCTTGTTACAATGGTGCATTGCCATCAGTCTCACATTGGGCAGTTTTCTTGAAAGGTAGGCTTTTATAAGATATTAGATTCTCTAGCTTTAAGAGGTAACTTTTAAAGTGTGTTGCTTTATTAAGGATTTATGCCCAATAGTAGAGCCGTTGGGACCTCCCTACTTGTTGTGGGTTGGGGGGGGGGTGGGATTGTCACCTAGTCCCATTATCCATCCTTAAATAAAATGAGAGATCTTACAAGGTCTTGGGTTTCTGAATTTCAAATGAACTAGCTAGAAATTTAATTGTTAAAACCAAAGGCAATGATGACGAGGATGATAAAATACTCCATCTGATCATAAATATAAGACCTCGTTTGGAGTAAATTTGTAACATCTCAAATTTTGACTAACCTATTATGAAATATAATTGAAGCTTTGGAAAGTCAATTACAAAGTTTTGGACCATTATTGATAATTTTTGAGCCAAAAGTA
Organism: Vachellia collinsii; assembly: GCA_006871305.1. NCBI lineage: Eukaryota > Viridiplantae > Streptophyta > Magnoliopsida > Fabales > Fabaceae > Vachellia > Vachellia collinsii. Next base: position 8,674 of record QFDD01000342.1, on the reverse strand, counting down.
TTTAAAGAAAATTTGAAGAAGAATAAATAAATTGCTCAAAAATATACTAGAAGAATTATTATTTATATTGAGGGTCAAATTTGGGAAATGTTACTTATTGGAGTATTTTAATGCAATTTTGGATGATGGAAAAAAGGGAAAAAAAAATGAACAAACTCATGCATGCCACACTCATGATTTAATGCCACCCACATCCTTAACTTTTCTTCCGTGCCTCCAGCTCATTTTTCCCTTCAGCCTGTATTCTCCATTAATTCATTCTTCTCTCGGCTTTAGCGACCAAGAAACAGAGAGACGATGAGAGAGAGAGAGAGAGAGAGAGAGAGCAGTGAGAGCTCGCCATCGGAGGTGAGGAATGCGCTAGAGAAGAGGCCAGAAAACGCATGCAACCACGGTTTCTGACTCCGGTAAGCTCTGCTCTTCCATTTCCATCTCTGGTTTGCGTTTTGGGCATGGGTTCTGAGCTTAGAATAAATTGATAAATCAGAGGTAAAGCAGAATAAGCTCAGTGATTAGATTAAAGCACAGTCATAATGGAGCTTACTTAAGCTAAACCAAGCGTGCATGTGATGGTTTCATCGGGTCATCGAGAGAAATTGGTTTTGGTTTTGTTGTATGCAGCACATAAAACTTATGAAAACAATTCAGTAGATCGTCCAACTCCTCTGCAAAGTTGCACTCATCCCGTTGGCAGCAATATCTGCAAATAAACAGTTAACCTGAGTCGCGTCCGAGGACACTGTCCTTAAGAGCTATTCCGCGACTACCGGCAAAGCAAGTTGCGGCACTCTCCAGGATTAAACGGATTCTTCCTATAAGGATATAGGGATACAGAACTAGCGGAAGGTAATAGAACTCAGTAAGATATAAGAGAATACAAGAGGAGGAGGAGGAGGAGAAGAGCACAAAGCTCTCTCTTCTATTAAACCTCTCACTTGAAGCACTTATATAGGCTTCAAGCATATGAACATTGGGCAACCTACTAATGACAATAAATTTTCAGTTTTGGAATATTAAAAGCCATGAAGACAATTTAATGGAATCAGTTTTGATGTTAGCAATTGAAAGCCTTTGAAGAAACCATTTAAAACCACATTAAGTTTGCAAAAACGGACATGCACATAAAACATGTTAAAAGCCATTAAATGTCCATTTTAAATTGCTTTTATTTCCAAAACGTTTTCATTGTTATAATGACACTTCTAGCAAGTATTCTATGCCCAGTCCTTGTTTAACTTGCGTACAAAGGGGTAGGAAAAATTGCCGGATTTGTCTCCGGTGGCCCTTTGTTGTGGCTAAACATACTCCTCCTCTTAGCCCATTTACTAGTCCAAAATTACATTATTGTATATTCACTTGGATCTACATAATCCCAAATATTATGGGACTCTTTCTTTGACACACCCACATACAATATTTACAACAGGTTTCACTGAGTTGGGTCCCTGTTTCTTCAAGGAATTGATTTCTGAGCTGAGGTTTTTTCATTTTGATAATGATGGTGCTTAGCATTTGAGCTGTTTTTCTAGTGATGCATGTAATACGTTTTGGATTTTGAAGCTCTGAGTCAGTTTTGTTTTGTATGCACAGTAATCTCCCCATTTCCTTTCATTTCTAATCTTAAATGCATGACTCCTTGGATTTGAGCTAACATGCGGTGATTAAGGTGTATGATAGTCAATGAGTAAGCATGCATGTTGGTCTTACGCCTCTGTGCTGCTAACAGAGAAAAAAAAATAGTGAACCTTGTTCGAAGAGAAGAGGCTTCGGTTCCTATGATTTTTGCTGTGTATAATGGGAATTTTGCTGCTGCATGTACATTTTTGTAGCTGGCTTTAATGTACCGAGAAGTTTGAAACTTTTTCTTTGGAAATGGGGTCTTGGTTTTTGAAATCTGATGGAGAAAAGGAAATATATATATGCTGGTTTAGCCTCTGTGAGTGTGTCCGTGTATGTGTGTATATATATGCATTCGAAAGTTGGAACAAAAGTCTCTAGAATCTAGAAATATATATGCATGCGTGTCTGGTATGTATATATATGTATTTTGAAATCTGGAATTTTAGTGTATATATGTGTGTATGCAAAATCGTTGGAAACAAGGGAAAGAAACATCCTTGTCTTATTACTAATGCACTTTGTCTAATAAAAGATCCATTTGAAGGAACAAAGGAAGAAACTTTCCACCATTGCTAAACAGATGACTGCTCATGGCATGAGAAAGGAAAGTATAATTGTGAGAGGAACTCATAGCCATGCTGTAAATAAGAGAGTAATGGATGAAATCTCTCAAGTTTTTCTTTTGGTTTTGGATTAAAATTCTGGTTGTTATGACTAATGAGTAAGTGTTAAGGTGATTAAGGAAATTATATATGAATGAGGTATAAATGTTTCTAAGTTAAATAAATCTGATTGTTGTGGTATTAAGGTACTAGGTGTTGGAAAATTGAGTTGCTGGATTCATGTGAGTTAAAAATAGAGCTAATGGTCTCCTCTGAATTTGGAGTTTTGTGAGATTGTAGTACACATCTCAAGCTTTAAAATATGTCATAGAGCACATTATTTGGATGATTGGAATGTGAGTTATGAATTTTTCAAATTGGTTCAGAAAAGCTGGAAAATGATATTTTCCTGATGTAATAGTTGACTTTGAACAGATTTTTAAATAGTTAAATGGCCTTTGTTGACCATGAAATTTGGTAAGCAAATAGTACTCATAACAAGCTTTAAAATGAGTACTATAATGCATTATTTGGATAAGTATATTGTAAGTTATGAACCGATGAAGTTTGGTTCTTAAATCTGAAATATTAGAGAAATTGTTTAACAAGCAACAACTTCTAAGCATTAATCTAAGAATATGTGTTAATTATAATATGTGAATGATAATTTTCCTTGAAAGAGAATAATGAGAGCTTCAAATAGAAGCTTGAATCGATGCATTTGGAAATTATAGAATATGTTATGATTTTTCAAAGTTATTGAAAAATTCAAGTGTCAAGGAAATAAAATTAATGAAAAGGGGCAGAAATGGGGTTAGGAAAGAAAGATGAGCTTAATGAAGCTCGATAAGCGTATAATTAACAAAATATTATATGTGAATGTTTTTAGGGTTTGACGTTGGCCTGAGCACCCGAAGGAAAGTATGGAAATGGGATTGCCAAAGAAGGTAACAGTAAGCGAAGGGAAACAGATAGAAACCCTTTTTATCCTATTATCATATATTTAATTCTGCATGCTTGTTTGTGCCGTATGTGTTATGCGTGCTAAGATACATGGATCGATTCTTTGATGGAATGATTGTATGCTCTTAACAGAGTGGTACTCGTGAAATAAAGTACGGATATTGCTTTGCAAACTTTGCAGAATGAACGGTTATTCAGATGATCAGTGATTGAGTGGTATCTAGGTAAGGGTATGGAATTGCGTGTTACACAATTTGTTATTGTCCATGGCCATGTGATGTGCAAAGTTATTGAGGGAAATCTTCATGATGTGATATGCAAAGTGTTGAGGGAGATTCTCATGATGTGATTTATTGCGTATAAATGTCGTATGAACATGTGGCTTGTTTTTGCATGATTATTAATTTTATATATGAATATTTGATAAATTATGGTTTCTATGGGATTTTCGAATCTCATCTTCTCTTTCCACAAAATACAGCTAAAGCAAGTAGCTCAAGAGACACGGAAGTCGTGACTAAAGAGGCATAGAAGGTGAGAATGAAGGAGAATGAAGAACATTAAAGAACCCCCCCTTTACATAGAATATTGGTTTAAATAAGTAGTTATGTATTTATTTTAATATAAGCCTGAATGGCTTAAATGCTCATGTATTTATGATTGTACAAATTATGTATATAATAATATGAGTCAGAAGGTAATTGTGAGCGGAAGCGTGATGAGTCCATAACCCCACAGGTCCCAGGATTAAACCTAGCTCAGTTGGAACTTACTAAAAACAGCTTTAGATAAAAGTTGTTTAAAAAGTTTAAAATTTTTCGAAAAATCCTATTCTATCACATTGTCCTTAAAAGGGGTGTGACACAATTGCATTACAAATAAGATCTTGGGTCGGGAGGAATATTACGCAAGCTTGAAATCTAGCACTATACTATTGAAGGATAGAGAAAATAGAGATATATTTATCAACCTTGCAATATCATATTGAGGATGACGCCTAAAGTTGATTTTAATTATTTGTAGTTGGAGATTTGCATTATAGTGGAAATATAAACTTGATTTTCATTTGAATGAGCTTTTCCAAATGCTTTTGAGCACTAGGCTAGCACATATATTCATTGAAATGCTATTTGAGAGGATATTAATGATTAATTTTATGAAATGCAAGGGGGAGAAATAATCTTATGCCCCACTTAATCCTTATAGTTAAAGAATCACTTGTTTACATTAATTTTTAATTTTAGTATAGGTTTATTCCAGAGTCTCCGTTCACTCTTGATGTCATTCAAATTAGGCAAATGTGTCATAATCATTGCTTAACTAGATTTTTAAACCAAATCCTCGTGGCGACAATACTCTATTCATAACTTTATTATTTGGAACACCCGTTACGTGCTACGTGAACAGAGGCAAAAACCCCATCCACTGGGAGAGGACCGATGGGTTGGGGGAGGTTTTTTTATTCTTTCCATCAAAACTTTAGGGTGACAACTAGGATTAAAATTAAATTAGATGTTCTTAGTTAATTGGTCTATAAATATTTCTGACTTAAAAAAATTAAGCTTGCTTTGTTACTATTGCACAATCACCGCTTAACTTCAATTTATTTCCTCAGCATTTTCCATTATTATGATGTTAAATTTTAAGGGTTAAAAAATATGCTTCAATTAAAATTAAACCTCAGGTAAACTTGAGGGACTAAAAGTATACTTGAGCATAGTTTGATTGGATTTTAGTTCTAGTACATGTAGTTTCAAATTGTTTGTTTTGGCGTTTATAGGTTAATAAGAATTTGATATAAGTTTGACAAATGGTGACTATACTCATAATTCACTCAAACTTTAAAGACTAACAACTTTCTTCAGCCTTCAATTGAAGCTTATTGATCCCACTCAACGGAAATAAGTCATTTTAATTTCTGTGCAACGATTGTTTGTATAATGAAAATTCAGAGTCATTGAAAGAAAGGAACATGACCTTTACAATTCTATTCAATGTGGATCAAAGTCCTGGTCAATCCTAGTCAGCTGCATGCACAACGGACCATTATTTTCATTACATTTAATCTGAAGGGCTAGTGGGGCCATCATTAGGTAGGTATCCCTAATGATTATTACAGTGAATAGTAATGTAATTTCTTATAAATTTTATGTGATATATAGGTTCATTTTATAAGCTCTAAATGGACCCAATGTCCGATTTGATGATCCACAAATTAAATAGGTTGATCCTTATTGATGTATCACCCTAATCCTTATTATAAGTTTATTTGTAGCAAAATTTTAACAGAGTTAAATGTGATTGATGGCAATCTAACTGGTCATTAGTGATATATTGATTTATCAACTGACATCAAGTTAGGATGAATTTTTCTTTTTTACAGTTCTAATTAATCACAAATATATCCCCCGAGACTTTATACCAACTTGATATATAACTTTATATAATCTAATAGTGGTAATTTGTTTTTCTTGAGACTTGAGTATGATTCCCCTCAGCTATTTTTGGATCTGTAGTTCACTTAACCTCAATTTCATTATAAGTTGGATATGTAGTTTTATAAGATCTCTTGTAGGAAAGAATTGTCTTAAGTATAGGTTGAATTAAAGGTTATTAATGATTATTTTTCAATTTTATCCTTATTCAATTCTCTGTTTGAAAAGAAAAATAGACAGAGAAGTAAAAATGATTTGTAAATGAAGAGAGAGAACATAAATTTCAATAAGGGCAAATGTGAACATTTTTATTGATTTAAAGTATATATAAAATCTTATGTCATTAATTAACATGTAAGAATTGGCTAAAATAGTCTTATATTAAGGATGAAAGTAAGAAACACATCTATAGATAAATAAGGAGAAAGGCTAGTGATGGTTGTCCGCATTTCATTGGCATATTTGTCGCCATCCTTTTGCTTGTTGAATGCGGGGGGAAACACCTTAATTATTTTTGGTTCTATAGTTACGCTTAACCCCATTTTGAATTTTGATCCCATCAACCTTGTTGGAATATGATGGTCCACCCTTTGTGGATTTGGACCTAAGCCCATTTGAAGTGGGGCATAAATGAAAATAGAGGAAGTATGGGTCAATAGAGGTAGTTTGCCCTTTATATTTTGAATTTTAAATTATAATAACTACATATACTATTATACGGGAGTGGGAGTCAGTTTTGGAACACAAGTGAAAAATGATAACTCCCCAATGAAAAAGTTCTCTCTGGAATTCTATTCTTCCCTTTCCTTCTGGTGCATTTGCTGTGCAACAAAATCGAAGTCCGAAATCGATGCTCTGGTTCTCGTGTGGGTATTCTGTGAGTCGGTGGATTCCAGGTACGCCCGAAATCCTACAGTGGTATCAGAGCAAACGATTTTCTTGAGGCTTTTATTGATCTGTGAATTATAATTTAGCATGTTTATATATATATGTTGTTCTTTGTTTACCCCATAATTCAACATATATGATTTACTCCCTAATAATAAATACAGAGGAAACACCCGACGGTTTACAATTTTTTTTAATCATGAGAAAACTGAAAATTTTGACTGTGAAGGTTCGAAATAGGGAAAATCCAAAATATTGGAACCCAAAAACAAGAGGAAACAATGAAAGAAAACAGTGAAATACCTTCTAGAAACGGATTTTTTAGTTTTTGAGATTGGGTCACTGGAAGACAACATTTTTAGGACACAAAATTAGTCCCATTGTGTAGATCTCAGAAAAACGAAGAAAACGACACAAAAAACGCGTGAAACGGAGGTAGGATGGTGAAGTTATGGAGGGAAGAAGAGTCGGGTCCGACGGACCCGACCCGTCACTGAATCCGGGTCTGGGAGACCCGGCTGGAGGTTGAAGACAACCTCCAGCGACAAAACGGCGTCATTTAGTCCTTTAATTAAAAAAACAAAGGAGTCTGGGCCCAATTAAAACAGTGGGCTCGGATCTGTTCAAAAAAAAGAAGGTTGTACGTTTTTCTATTTTTGGACTAGAGGAAAAGGATAATGGGCCCTAAATTTCGGCCCAGGACATTTAAGAAAAAAAAAGGGCAAAAAGATTTTGGGCTATCAGTTTTGGCCCAGAATCATTGCAAGTTAAAAAAAACAGAGAGAGAATGGGCCATCAAATTCGGCCCAAAATCATTAAATAAATAAAAAAAATAAAGGGTAAATGGATTGGGCCATCAGTTCCTGACCAAATAATTAAAAAAAAACAGTATGGGCCACGTTTTTTTGACAATTTGGAAAAGAAAAATGGACCAAAAGGATCTGAGCCTAGTGGGCTTACTTCTTTGAATCATTTTTTTTTCAGAATTTCTTTTTCCCAATTCCTTCTCCTTCTAGGGGCGCATGAGAAAGCATTTGGACTCCAAATAAAGCTCTATTTATTTCTAAAAATGTCTAAATCTGAGAGCTTGATTTGGACATATTATTGGTGTATTTTAGAGCTAAAATAAAGCTATTTGAGAGGCATCTAATCCTATACTCTATTACTTTTATACATATAAAAATGTTGAAATATATGTATTTATAAGTAATATTTTTTATTTAGAATAAATGTGAATTTTGAGAATTCTAAAAACACAGCCAAAATTTTTTTTTTCCTTCTCATTATTATGTATGTGGTCATGTGAAAGAACTTAAACTTGAGTATGAATTACATGGTGGTAATTCTAAAAAGAAATGAGTTATTGGTCACATCCCATAAGCATTGAGGCCATATGGAAAATCCAATTTTTCATTTATTTGAACATAAGAGTCCAAGGGATAACCCAGAAGGAGAAGATCCTAAAGAGGATCAAGAAGGAAATGGTTCAAAGTAAGGTTTATTTAATCCTGAAAATTGTACAAAAGGTGAAAGTATATGATCAAATACTAAAGATGTAAGATTTGATCAAGGGGTTCTGAAATAAATAAATTCCCCGACATTAGAACCTTGGATCAAGGTGATATTCAAGGAAACATTCACCTCAAGTACAAAATAAGCAGTCCACCTTATGAGAATAAAAAGTAAACAAAGTCTAGTCCAGCCTCCAACTTTTGAAATTGTAAAAGACTTGAAGGCAAATGATAATATTGTTTCTATAAAGAAACAAAGATACATTACATAAGACATTTGAAATATTTCTATAGGGAAATAGAAAATGTTAAGAAATTGTTGAGATAATTAGAATTACTTTTTCATGTTGTTTAGAAATAGAATATTCCTAAGAAACTTGGTCAAACAATGGTCATAGAGAATCTACTAAGTTTGGGTTTGAGAAGCAAAAATGCTTAACCCTTTAAAGACTTATTTGACTGAAATTAAACATGACAAAGTCAAATAAATTGAGAATTTGATGAAACAATCATATTGTCTTATTGAGATATTATGAAAGTATAAAATTGAGATACATGAAGAAGTAAATGTCAAATACTCCTCATGAGTGGGAGCTCTTGGAAATTGAGTCTTCCAATAGTGTTATATGCTCTAAATGAAAGTTAATTTCAAATG
>QFDD01000341.1:0-54860 GCA_006871305.1 Vachellia collinsii | reverse complement strand
ACTGTCAGAGATAGCATAGATAATTCCAGCTCTCAATAATTTATCAACCTCCTTCCTAACCACATCAGAGATTAGAGGGTTTAACCTCCTTTGGCTTTGTTTAACGGGTTTAGAATCCTCGGTCAATAGAATTTTGTGAGTGCAAACAGTGGGGTCTAACCCCTTTATGTCGGATAGCTGCCACCCCAAAGCTTCCCTATTTCTACTCAAGACACCTAACAAACTAGCCTCTTCACTATCAGTCAAGGTACTCGAAATTATAACGGGCAGTTTATTGTCGGTGCTCAGGTAGGCATATTTCAAATTAGAGGGCAACTCCTTTAGTTCTAGAATAGGTGGTTGGACAATAGAGGAAATCAACATCAATCCACTTGTGAAGTTAGAGTTACTCCCTTGTGAAGGCTCTTGATGAATGCTCTTGCCCAGTTCATGCTGGTTTGCTTCAATAGCTTTAGCTCCTTTGGATTCTACACTAGGTTCGTGTTGAGTCAAGGAAGCTACTTCCACGGGTGCATCCGCCTCCACACCTACATCACCATCAGATATTAGTCTATTCAAGAAACGTAAGGTGTGAGGTGTAATTTTAGAGTGTGTGGAAGTATGAATAATGGAAGAAAGAGGTGGCCCTTCGACCACATTGTTAACCACTGAAGACGGTAGGTCCTGAGCTTGAATTGTTGCAGCAAAGCTTGTAAGTCGCGACTTTTTTTCTTCATGTCGCGACTTAAAAGGTACCGAGGGGTCTTGTTGGCAGATGGAATTGTAGGTTACGACTTTTTGTTCTTCACGTCGCGACTTTGAATCACTGGAGCTCGTGCCGTCTTTTGCAACTTCACCTTCTGCCTTTACATCACTTTGATAACCTGCAGGATCAACTGGATTCTCCTTGCTACAAGTATTATCAGTCATAAATGCAGACAAAGACTCAAAATCAAAAGGAAAAGAAAAATCTTGAGGCACGGAAAGCATGCTGTCAATCTCTAGAGTATCAACACATGACACGTCATGACCAAAAGAATGAGAAAAAGAATAAACAGAAGGTAGAGAGTCAAAGTAAGCATCATATGTAGTCAAAGATGATTCATGTTCCGTAGATTCAATGAGTTCAGAAGAAGTAACAAGCAATTTAGGTGAATTCATGTCACAATCATGCATGTTCAGTTCATGTTCATCTCTAGCCTCCTCTATGGCTAAATCAATGGCATTCAATCCGATGAAAGCAGCATTATCGAAAGGATACCGAGTAGCATCATTCATGTTAAAGATGACTACATGGTCCCCTACCTCCATAGTGATACAGCTATGTTTCATGCTAATAATAGTCTTGGAGGTTTGGAGAAAAGGTCTCCCTAAGATAAGCGTGCTTTCATTAACTAGCTCGTTAGACATGTCTAGCACATAGAAATCAGCAGGGAATACTAGGTCTTTAACCTGAACTAGAATATCCTCTATGATTCCCTTGGGATACCTAATGGATCGATCTGCTAGTTGCAACACCACACTAGTGTCCTTGAGACCTTTGATACCTAAGGCTGAATAAACTGACCAGGGCATGACATTAATTGCAGCTCCAAGGTCCAACAATGCTCCTTTAATGTAAACTTTTCCTATGGTGCATGGGATAGTGTAGGATCCTGGGTCTTGGCATTTCACTGGGAGTTCAGCCTTAAAGAGAGATGAGACATTGGCACTAACTTGGATTCGCTCTGAAGGCCTAAATCTTTGCTTGTCATCACAAAGCTCTTTAAGCAATTTAATATATTTAGGATTTCCTTTCAAAAATTGAACCATAGGCACATTGATTTCAAGCTTATTAAATAGTTGACATGAATCATTTGCAAATTCAGATTCAGATTTCTTTATAGTGGTGAGTATTCCCGCCTGTCACGCTGGTGACCCGGGTTCGATCCCCGGCAACGGCGCCATTGATCGGACACGGTTTTGTCGCCTTCCGGTTCGATACAAAATGATTGCACAAAAGAATGTAGTATAGTGGGCAACCAATCGTTCTTCTCGAGGAGCGGTTTATTGCTTATCCTAGTCTAACTTGGTTATCAATAGCATATTGAACTTGAATTTGTAAAATAGGGGGGTTTTAGTCTAGAGCTACAAAATAAATTGCAATGCAGTGTAATATTTTTGGAATTTTCAGTGCGTGAAATATAATTCGGATTAAGAATGAATAAAATGAAAAAGCCCTCGGTGATGAAGCCTTAACTATCCTTGCCTTGGTTTAATTAGGGAAAGTGCATTCTTCTGAGTTTGGCTAATAAACCCTAAGCTATCACTTAGGTCAAATGGTTCAATTAATGCAAATTTGCTTTAATCCAAGGCAAACAACATTTCTTAAACACTGTTTAATAACACTCAGAATGTAGAAAGAGCAGTTGATGTTCATGCTTTAACAGATTGCTATCACAACCCCTAAGATCCAAAAGAACAACTAATTATCAATAATCATTGATAACCTGGTGAACTCAATGAATCAATTCTGAAATTCATGAAATATAATCCATGTGAACAACAACTGATCTAATGACACAGCCAAATCATTCATTCACAAATCTGCAAACTAAAGTTTATAGCAATAGAAGCCTCTAGATCTAAAGACTTCTACAACAGGCAAATACAAGATTTAGCTAGATGTACTCCCCAATGAATCCTTGGCTCAAGTCTTGCTCTCCATCACCAAGAGGCCAAAAATCTAGCCTCTCATGATTCCAAGAACGCAGCAGATGTCACTCCTTAGCTCAACCATCATAAGCAGAAGATGAAGCGGAGGTAGTGCCGGAAGATGAGAGATGGACTGTAGATGATCTGTGAGGTAAAATGGAGGAATGGGAGTGAGAGATGAAAGAGAATTCGTGAAGATCTGCCAAGGTTGAAGAAGAACCGCAGAACTCCCCTCCGTTTCCTGACCTCTTCTCTCTCGTGCAGAATGAATAAATCATTCGTGATTGTTCCCCTTTCTTAGATCCCCTCCTGACCTCAGCTCAAAACGCATATCTTCAATAATAAGCGCTTATGTCGTGACCTATAAGAGTTAGGTCGCGACCTGGAGACAGTTAGGTCGCGACCTGGAGACAGTTAGGTCGCGACCTGGAGACAGTTATGTCACGACCTGAAGACAGTTATGTCACGACCTGGAGACAGTTATGTCACGACCTGGAGACAGTTAGGTCGCGACCTAGAGTAACTGTGTTGTGACATGTGACAAAACTCATGTTATAAGGTATGATATGATCACATAGTAAGTCAATCTGTCATATGGTTAGTGCTGCATCGGATTGTAAATAGCAAGATAAAGCAACTAAGAAGCAAAAGCATTCGGATGGTCAAGGTGGTCTGGCAAGAGTTAACACTTGAAGAGGCTACATGGGAAACAAAGGAAGAGATGAAAACCAAGTATCCAGAGATGTTTGACTAAGGTGCGTAAATTTCAAGGATGAAATTTATTTTAAGGGGGGAGAAATGTAACATCCACACTTTCAGTAATTGAAAATGAAGGCTAAACGAATAGCTACAGATGAATTAAGGGTTCGGAGAGTGGAAAGAAAGGGTAAATGTGAAATAGAAAGAAAAGGAGGGGTAAAAATGTCATTTTCCAAAATGTAGAAAAAGTAAGGGTAAAATGGTCATTTTGGAAAAGTAATGGCATTTTGGTAAATTTGAACAAGTCAAAGGGTATTTTGGTCAAAGTTTGACCAAAATATTAGAAAATTTTACAGAGCCCCAAAAAATAGAAAAAAATTCATTGACCAATAAGTGAGGCCTGGTTTAAGTTAAAACGACAAAAAATAACCTTTATGGGAATTTTAAAGGTTATTTAGTATTTGTCTATTTAGTAAATAATTAGTCAAATATAATTGCTTGAAGTATCCAAAGGCCTCAAATATCTAATTTCAGAAGGTGGAAAATTAGCTTGAAAATTCTAGTAATTTATAAAATTGTTTCCAAGAGGAAGTCAGAAAAAATTTCCTGGATTGGAAAGAAAAATGCCAAAAAACCCAAATTAGGGTTTTCTTCAAAAATTAATTAAAGGCATTCTAGAAAGTACTTTAAGGAAAGAAAAATCATGGGAGTATCATATGAGTTTAGGGAATTTTTAATGACCCTAAACTGGTCAAGTGATCAGGGAACTCCCAAAAAGTATTTTCGATCTGATAAAGTGTCTTTATGGATAGCTAAAGTAACTTTATTTGCATAAAGCAAATTGTGTGGTCTTTGATAATGCCAGTTGTCTTCCCCTTACTCAAAGAATAAAAGTAGACCATATCTTATGATTATGTGGTAGAAAATATCAGAATAAAATTACTTTATCGGTACAGGGGACCCACAATATAGGATGACGGAAGCTTATGACATCACAAGTGGTGAGTCACATGGACACATGGCAAGATCACACCCTTGATGCATGAGATTTGTCCATTTGGAAAGGTGGTTGAAATCAAGGGCTAAGATCAAGCCAACATCTCTTGTAAATATGTGAAAGTTCAAGGGCATTTAGCAAATTGGATGCTTATAAATACCCCTTTCCTCCCTTCAATCTTGGCAAAGAGTAGATTTATGAAAGGAAACTCTTGCAAAATTAATTCTAGAGAGAGAAAGAGAGGGAGGAAATGAGAGAAAGAGATGGAGGTGACTAATCAAGGATTAAGAGTAAGACTAAGGTTAGTGTAATTTCTTTCAATCTCTAATTAGCTTGATTTGTGATTAATTAATTTATGATTAGAGGGATTAATGATGGATTAAAGCTTAATCATGTCATTAAGGCTTAGAAATTGTCAAGAATTCTTCTATCTTGTTTAAGTGATGATCGGATTGAGTAGTTTGATGATTGTATGAATTTTTTGGAATCCTAAAACCTAAGAGGAGGTGCTGACTGAAATTAATGTGGAGGATTGATTTTGTGTTAAATAATGATTAGAAAGTGGTTTAGTAGCAAGATTAAGCTTGTGTACGGAAAGAGAAGTTGAAAAATCATGTTACCAATTGTTGCATAATTTTGGTCAACTGTGTATCTTGAGGAAAGAATGTGTTTTTGATTATTTTGATGCTTCCAATGGATTTAGAAGGCAAAATTGTGTAGGGTAGAAGTGAGAAAACAATTTTGGAAGCATTGGAATTATTTTTTGGCAAAGTTAGAAAGTTATGACCCTAAGTTGTCAAGAAAGGGTTTTATGAATTGTTAAGTGTTATAATGCACTGGTAATGGCTTGTTATTAATGCCAAAAGCATTATGAATTGTGTAGGAGTGTGAGTTGCAAAGGAAAGATTGGCAAAGTGCAAGCGGGAAGCTACTAAAGTCAATTGGAAAGTCAAGTTATCAAGGTAGCAAATTCTCTAACTTTCACATTCACATTGCATTTGATTGTTGTGTATGTTGTTTGGCCATGATTGATGTGGGTTGTAGCCCTATGACTTGTAAACCTTACTTGTGCATGGTTTTAGCTATGCAAAACTTGATGTGCCTTGGCCTTGTTCAATGAATGCTTTAATGATGAAGTAAGGTTTTGTTAATGTTTCATGGTATGCTAATATTACACATTTATAATCATGCATGATGATGTGTTAGTTAGAATTATTTGCTACTAGGATTTCTTTGAAATATCATTCTTTCCAATGAACAACTCTAGGCCAAAGTTCAAAGGGAAAGGAAAAGAAGGTGCAAGATTAGGAGGATGGCTTCCCAACTTTATGAAAATCTTGTATATATTGAAGCATGTTATCTTATATTTGTATGTTGAACTTTGGGATCAATATATGTTAAACCTATACTATGACAAGTATATGAGATATGCTATACATAAATGCTATATATGTTAGTGAGTAATGCTATGATATGAAATGTTTGGAAGTAATAGAAAGGAGCATGCTAAAGTTAAGAAAAGGATGTAATATTTTTTGTTAAAAGCTCAACTTGAGTTAATGAAGGAACAGGGAAAACCAGGTTTAAATGAGTTGAATTTTTCTATAAAAATACTAAATGTTCCAAAGGGCTTTAAAATGAGCTAGAGTTTGTCAAATTTGGATGTGTATGTAAAAAGTTATGATTTTCCAAAGGGAAAAATCTGAAAAATTGGAAAGTAACCAAATGAATAGTGAATACTCACGAAATAAATAGTATTTATTGAGTAAGGAATTCATCTAATGAGTATTTTTCCCTTGTATAGAATTGAATAAGCTTTATTTAGAGACTTGAACCACTTGATTTTGATTTTTCTAGAACTAGTTATGAATTTTCAAAGTTGGCCAAAATTTTCAAGTTACCAAATGAATAGTAACTCGGGTAAGAATTTTTTAAATTCATTTGCATAACTAATTCTAGTTTATGTAATGGATTCAAGTGGTTTAGTTAAGGTCTCTAATGTGTGGTAAAGCTAAGAAAGGAAGGTGTTACAAGTAAATCCCATTTAAGTGCTCTTAATATGTACATCAGAAGATGATATCAATGCAACTATTTCAATGGAACCAAACTTCATCTCAGAAGGCAATCCTTATGCAAGATCCAATGAGAATGTGAATGATTTCAAGGAAAATATATGAGACTACATATATTAAAGAAAAAATTCTACATTAATCAACTCCATTTCACAAAATAATGATTCCAACTGATTACAACTTTAATCAAAATTTCCAGCTACAAAACACAAATCCTAAAATTAGAAATTCATAGTCTGTAACTAGAATGAAACTTTAAATACTCCCTTTTTTGGCCCAATCAACTCAAGCCCTTGTCCATCTTCAAGAGGAAGAGGGGTGCCTAACTACTTATGGAAGGATGAAGCATCTTAACTTGATGTGCTTCTGAGCTCCCCATTGTGGATGACAGCAAAAATGGTGATGTTAGGGTTTTGGTGAGAGTAGAGATGAGAAGAACAAGTGTGAGAGTCAATATGGAGGCTAGGTATGGAGCGGTGGCTAGGAATGTAATGAAAATTACCATAAATAGGGTATCTTTTGGTTTTGGATGGTTCTTCAGTTTGTACGAGTGGGTAAGTTATTTTTCCAAATTACCACAATGAATTGCTCTAGATAGGTCCAAGCACTTGTTCTCAGACTTTGCTGCGGCAAATGAATTAGTTGGTCGTGGAAAAGTATGGCCGAGAGGTCTAGGGTCAAATCCTTGAAGCTTCACCACGACGAAACAAAGAGTGTGCCATGGCGAACTCCTCCAGTGGTGCTAGAGTACCCTGAAATGAATAGCAATAATTTAAAGTATCGATTGCCCAAAAATTGCTTTGAATGCAGTTAGTAATTAATCATGATAATTTTACCCTAAACTAGGCTAATTAAAAATAGAGACTCTTGCTTCCAATTAAGCATAATTATGATAAAAAATGAGCTAAGAAGTATGATGAAAATCATGAAAATAGCATGGAAACTTATAAAAAAAAATGGATCTCAATCACAAGTACCTGGCCAGGTACTTCTAGTTAGCCAGATATTCCATGTACCTACAGTAAGTCAGTAATGAACAATGGAATACTAGGTAGATGATTAGAGGGTTAAAGCCTGCATTACGAGAGAGAATTGCTCCAATGAGGCTAGTGACCTTTAATAATGTAGTAAAGGTTTGTAGGGTCACTGAGAGCAGCTAGAATCATCTCAGTTCGATTGGAACTTTAGCTTAGTTAGAGAGACCAGCAATAGGAGGGACCTCCGGACAAAAGAAAGGCAAGAAGCCCATGTTTAGGGGGAGGTTGAAGAGAGTTGTTAGAAGAAGAGGAGGCCAAAAGAATGTTCAGCCTAAGTCATACAGTTTTTGCGGCAAAGATCATGGTGATAGGCCATGTTTAATGGGAAGAACATGTGCTACAAATGTGGGAAGCTTGGATACTATGCAAAGCAGTGCAGCCAGGTGACAGAAGGGTCAAGGTCTCAAAGTTCAGGAAGAGTATTTGCCCTGATGTAAGAAGAGGCCTGTAAGTTGCCTGAGATGGTGCAAGGTATGGTAAAAGTTAATGATTATCGTGTACTTGCAATGTTTGACTCAAGCGCTAGCCATTCTTTCATATCTTATAACTGTGCTGGGAGATTAGGCTTGACCATAGACATGATGCCATATGATATGTCGGTGTCTACCCCTCTAGGTATCTGTGTAGTCACCTGTTGTGCATGCTTAATTGTGTTGTCCAGAATGAACATTGTAGTATTATTCTAGATTTAATATGCATACCATTTCTTGACATTGATGTAATCATTGGTCTAAATTGGTTCTCCTCCAATAATGTCGTAATTGATTGTAAGAATCGTACCCTAGTTTTACATCTGAGAGAAACGGTCCCTTATGCTGAGGTGAAGTTGAATTTCATAACTGAAGTTGAAGCAAACAGATATCTAAGAAAAGGGTGCCAAGGTTACATGGTATTCTTTTCTACTCAAGTTGAATCTAAGGAGTTTCTTGAGGACATTATGATAATAAGAGGATATCTGAAAGTGTTTCCAAAGGAAATTAGTGGACTACCTCCAGAAAGGGAAGTTGAATTTGCTACAGAGTTGATGCCAAGAGTAAGTCTGATTTCCGAAACTCCTTACCGAATGGCTCTGAATGAGATGCAAGAGTTGAAGAACTAGATTGAGGAGCTATTGGAGAAAGGATTCATCATACCAAGTGTACCGCCTTGGGGAGCTCCAATATTATTTGTGAAAAAGAAAGATGGGAGATTGAGATTGTGCATTTATTATTAAGAGCTGAATAAAATGATAATGAACAACAAGTATCAACTACCTCAAATCGATGATCTGCTAGATTAATTATGTAACACCTCACTTACTTAGCTTTATTACCTTCTAAAGACCTTAACTAATGTTGGGATTGGAAGCTACAACGGAAGTCCAAGGTTCTGTTGAAGTCTTTTAAATTGCGTAGTCAAGAAATGTACCTTTCTTAGAGCATTTTCTTTTGTTCTCTTACTCTGTTTCAAGAAGCCAACTGCTACAATCAACTTCCTCTACTGGTATCCACACGAATGTTGTTTCCAACACAAACATGTGCTAGCGCCTCTGGGTCCAATATTTGGATCTCATTTTTACTCTCGGTTTCTCTCTCAAGTTTCTGATCTTCAAATTTAGATCATCACTTTCTAATGGAGAGCTCTGACCATATATTTATAGATATTCAGAGCTTATCCTTTTGAATTTTGAAATCTATCTTTTATCTATTTCAAAATTCAAATCTCATAAGAAACTTTAAATCTGAGATATTAAATAAAGATGGTTTTATCTATATCTGTACAACAAATATAATTTAATCAATTTATTTAATTTGGATAAGGAGTCAAATGAGGAGAATGTTTAATTTATCTCCATAAATTAAATAAGATATAATATCAAGATATAATATATGTTTATAAATTAAATCCAAGATCTTATCTTTTAAATCAAGACTTAATTTATCTATATTGATGAAAGTATTGAGAATACTTGAGTATTGCATGATGATACTCGAGTATTGCTTTAAGGAAAGATAGTTTAAAACTCAACACTTTCAATTGTACTCGAGTATTGGTGAAAGTATTAACAATACTCAAGTTTTGAATCTCAATACTCGAGTATCGTTGAGTAAAATTAGTCTTTAAAACTCAACACTTCCAAGAACACTCGAGTATTCATGAAAGTATTGATAATACTCGAGTACTGCTATACAATACTCGAGTATCGAGTTGTTAAAATCTTTTTGAACTCAAATACTTTCACATACACTCGAGTATTCTTAAGAGTATTAACAATACTCGGGTATTATGCAACAATACTCGAGTATCGAGTTGTTAATATCCTTTTGAACTCAAATACTTTCACATACACTCGAGTATTCTTAAGAATATTAACAATACTCGGATATTATGCAAAAATACTCGAGTATCGAGTTCAAAACCTCTCTTTAAACTTAATACTCGAAAGAATACTCGAGAATCATAAAAAGTGTTTGATCTAATGCTTTATGAACTCACAATACTCGAGTATGGGCTCACATAACTCGAGTATCGAGAGTGGAGCAAGTTGATATCTTGAGAAAAACTTGGTAAAACTCAAGTACCACTTCCAGTACTCAAGCATTGACAATAATATTGTGCATACTCAAGAATCATTGAAAGTGCTAACAACAAAATGCTTTATAAACACTCAAGTGTTACTATTAAAACTCAAATGTTAACAACACTCTTTAGTTTTATTCACAACACTCGAGTATCAACAGAAGTGTTCTTGTGATTTATAACAATACTTCTCTCAAAACTCGAGTATACCTTAAAAGTGCTGTGAACACTCGAGTATTCCCGCTAAAACTCGAGTACCTTGCAAATCAATGAGATTTCACTGTCATGTTTTGCCAACAACACTCGAGTATTCCAACTAAAACTCAAGTACTCACTTTTACTGACAGTATCTCAGTTTGTCAGAACTTCAACTTTATTGGTAATTTTTCCTCTTTCATGCTTCATTTATTTGAATCTATTCTGCACTCATAAATGCTTCTTCTTTCTACTTAGCAACAAGGCATAAGTCTTCTGATTGCTTCACCAGCATGCACTCAACGGACAAAATCTCATGCCACGGCCATACTGAGTGTTAGAAGCATTCAATGCACAACGTTGAACAATGAAGCTGAGAGTAATGGAAACAAAGCTCTTTCTAATGGATATTTATTGCTGCTCAACTATAAATAGAAGAGCATTCAAGACGAGAAGAAATATACCTACCTATAAAGCTGCATTAATTATTCATTCAAAATCTTCCTCTGTTTCACTCTATCTATCATTAATACTTCAGTGTTTAGTATTTAATTCTGTTTCGAGAATTTCTTTATTCAAAACTGTGTTTCCAAGAGAGAAACTCAAGATTGTGATTCTTGAGAGGGTTGGTTGGTTTACAGAGATAGAGGGGGAGAGTATTCTTCTGTTCCTTTGAAATTGAGAGAGGAAAAATTTGTTACTTCAAGTTGTAAAGGCTTAAAAAGCCAATTATATTGTTCTTAGTGGATTCGCAAAGCTCAGAAGGGATCTGAGGACTGGACGTAGGTCAGAAGAATTGAACCAGTATAAATCACTGTGTCAATTTCTCTACTCAAACTCTTTATTTTTCGTCATTGCTTTACAATAATTTTTAAAATCTACCAATTCACCCCCTCTTGGTCAAATCCTATTCTAACATGACTAAAGAAATGGAACTACCTTTCCATCATAGTATGGCCCTATATTTCTCAGATTCACTCATCAAGGGGCCCAACAATATCTCTCTACTAATGTGATGAACAAATCCTATCTTTGCCATTCACATTCCTTTACATGGAATCCACTAAGCTCGAATATAGCCTTTATCACCACTCAGTCAAAAGTGACTTTTGACTAAGTCAAAGCTGAATGACTCTCATGTAGGAATCCATGATGATCTCATGTCAAAGGGCATAGTGATGTAGTCATTTGTGAAACAAGCTCATGACACAAATCCATGGAGCTATCTCACAACCCGTTAGTCCACCACCTTGTACTCTTACAAGTGACTATGACTGTTACTAGTATCTCCATACATTTCAAAGTCATGATAGCCTTATTTCATCTTTACTCCCACGCAAATAATTGGCCATGGATATTTATGATAATCCCTATGATTTATCCAAGGATAATTTATCATAACAAAACATACAAAGATTATGATAATGAAAAATGAACAATTCATTAATTAAAATATACTCAAAGTACAATGATTGGCCCTAGGGCACAATTTCCAACAACTAAACCACTTGAGACACCATTAAATGGGCTTGAATTAGTTAACTAGGTGACTTGTCAAACTTCTCAAATCATTCACTATTCACTTGGTAGCTTGAAAATTTTGGCCAATTTCAAACATTCATAACTAATTCTAGAAAAATCTCTAATTAAAGCTTATTACATTCTTTATGGAGGAAAAATGCTCATTTGAACAAGTTAAAGCTCAAACATCTCTTCACTGTTCATTTGGTCAAAATAGGGGACTTCGCTAGGCCAACTTCGGGTTTTGCTGCTGTGAACTTTTTAAACCACAACCAACATTTACTCTCTAATAGTTAACTGCTCCCAAATGATAGAATTCATTCTCTTGGGTCCACTTCGCTGGGACGAATGTTTCTACTGTCTTTTTTCTGGTTTTTAGTAGAATTTGTAAAATACATAACATTTTGCACACAACTCCAAATCAAGCAATCTATGACTCTTTAGAAAGCTTATAAAGAGACCTACTAGCATGCAAAATTTCATAAAATTTAGACTTCATTCACTCAATTTATCCCATTTTGTCCCAATTAAAGGCTTTAGACCCTTTTATAGCCAACTTGCATGCTCTATTCATTCTCTTCATGCATTTTGTAACATCCTAAGGTATTGTCCCTATTTAGCCACCCGTAGATATAGGGTTTTCTCCTTTTGGGATCCCATAGTCACCCAAAAGGCACCTTGGATGTCAAAGGCCACACCCTGACTACATATATGGCCTTCACTTTGGACGAGTCTAATCGATGTGAGACTTGAGCTCACCCTGCCTACTACGTCTCCCTTCCCCCTTCACCCACTCCGGGGTCCTTCAAGGTGTTAGGTCCCTAGCAACTCTTGGTATTACACTTTCCCCACCAACGGAAAGAGCCATCCTCAGCACTGATATCATAATGTAACATCATAAGGTATTGTCCCTGCTTAGTCACCCATAGGCACAAGGTTTTCTCCTTTTGGGATCCCATAGTCACCCAAAAGGCACCTTAGATGTCAAAGGCCACACCTCGACTACATATATGGCCTTCACTTTGGACAAATGTAACCGATGTGGGACTTGAGCTTACCCTACTTACTGCGTCTCCTTTCCACCTTCACCCACTCCGAGGTCCCTCAAGATGTTAGGTCCCTAGCAACACTTGGTGTTACACATTTCATATCATAATGCACATATTTGCACCATATAGCACATCATAAACATTATGTAGGGGTTTAACATACATTCATCAAAAAATTTATGTTTATACACATTAAAATGGCATGTTCAACATGTACAAGTTTTCATTCTTCATAAAAGCTACCACTTACTTTTGAATCTCCTTGCTTTTGCTCTTGAAACTTGTGCCTATTATTAGTCATTGGAAAGGATGAAATTTCAAAGAAATCCCAATAGCAAATAATTCTAACTAACACATCAACATGCATGATTATTTGAATGTAAAATTAACATGCCATGAAATCTTAACAAAACCTTACATATATTGCACAAGGCCAAGGCATATCAAGTTTTTCATAGCTACAACTATGCACAAGCAAAGGTTTACATGTCATAGGGCTACAACCCACATCAATCATGGCTAAACAAGATACACAACAATCAAATGCAATATAAATATAAAAGTTAGAGAATTTGCTACCTTATACTTGACTTAGCTTTCCAAGTGACT
Organism: Vachellia collinsii; assembly: GCA_006871305.1. Taxonomy (NCBI): domain Eukaryota; kingdom Viridiplantae; phylum Streptophyta; class Magnoliopsida; order Fabales; family Fabaceae; genus Vachellia; species Vachellia collinsii. Next base: position 41,449 of record QFDD01000341.1, on the reverse strand, counting down.
TGAGTTGGCTTCCACTTGCACCTTGAGCCATTTCTTGGCACTTCAATGCTCCTACATAAGTCATAGTGCATTTTGCATCAATACTAGGACATTTCCCATGCATAATAGCACTTGACCACTTACAAAACTCTTTCTTGGCAACTTAGCTTCTAGCTTTGCCATTTGTGATTCCAATGATTTCAAAATTGTGTTCTCACTTCTACCCTACACATTTTGCATTCTAAACACAATGGAACCATCAAAACACATAAGATCATACTCTTTCCCTCCATTCACATAGCTGAACGAAATTCACAAAAAATATAGAGGAAATGAGATTTTGCAAGATTTCTTTCTCTACACATGCATCATCTCACTCGTACACCATTTTTCGATCATCAAATAGCATAAACACGTGGATATTCATGCATTATCAATTTCGATCTACAGTAAAGAGGAGGGTTTCATTCTGAAATATCATAACAAGCTCAAATCAACTCAACTTGCCATTAACATAATGCAAATCATGCATAGAGTTGATTTAAGACATTTATTACTTCAAATGTATGTTCATCCTCACTTTCTCTCTCAAGCCCCATTGAAGACTGATTCACACTTCACCTTTAGTTCTTTTTCCTTGAAGGTTGAATTAAAATATTTAACTAAGGATTGCACTATAGGGTGCAACCTCAGGTCATTCAATTAATCAAAGCCTTCAACTATGGTCCTAAGTTAACTAATGTCATAAATGCAAAACTGGATTAAAAAGGGGCTTTGGTTTTCAAACATGGTGATAACTAAAAGAAAATATACAAATGTACTTATTTTTGGATTTTTGGGAATAGGTAAATCAAATAAAGGGAACAAAGGTTCAAATGGTATGGAATTCCTCTTGAAAATAGACTTAGGCTATCATAGTTCAAAATTGATTAGGTCAAGAAGAAATTCACCAAGTTTCTTAATGGAAAACCTCAACAACTCATTGAGTCTAGGGTTTCATTTAGTGAACTCCATTTCATGAAATCCTATTAATAACACTTAGTGTGTGAAGTGAGAATGGTCAATGCAAAATATCCACTGCAATCAACATAAAGTCATAATTAAGCACAACTAGGCCCAAGGATAATGAAGCATAATGATGGCAATGAATGAACATATGAAACTTCATACATTAAAAAGTGCATTACAAAGACCAATCCAACTACACATAATGAAAATCCAAATGGTCACAACTATAACCAAACAGCCAAATTACAAATCATAATCTCTAACTAAGAAATTAATGAATCAGTAATGAGAATGTGGATTAAAACTAATACTCCCCTTTTAGCTCTTGGAACTCAAGCCTTCATCCATCTTCAAGAGGAAAGTAGAAGCTTAGCCCCTCATGGAGTTATAAAGCTCATCAGCTAGTGAAGAATCTGAGCTCCCCATTGGTGCATGACAGTGAAGATGATGATGCTAGGGTTTGATGATAGTGGAAATGAGAGAGGAGAGTGTGTGAGTGTATTTGGAGGCTAGGTATGGAGTGATGTATCCAAAACCAACGAAACTTACCCTAAATAGGGTTTTCTTTCAGTAATGGGTCGTTCCAGGTTGGTTTACATGAGTGGGTATGTTATTTTTCCAAAAAGGGGCCGGACTCATGTTGCTGATATAAGGAGTTCCCTGTGGCCAAGTATTACTTTCGCCATGGCGAACCATGCCCAAGAGCTTCATGCTTTTAGTCTCCTTATTTCTCCTCGTCAAAGCTAACAGTTGGTCGCGGTGACCTCTTCCAATGTTGCCTTCTTCCAAACTTGTGTGTGCTATGTTCCTCACTTTTGACTCTAAGCTGTGGTACCCTGAAATTAAATAGCAATAATTTAAAGTATCAATTGCTCAAAACATTGATTTGAATGTAATTAGTATTTAATAATGGCAATTTCTACCCTAAACTATGCTAATTAAGAATAAAGATTCTTGCTTCCAATTAAGCACAATTATGATCATAATAAGAAAAAAGTGTCTTGAAAACCTTGAAAATGACATAGAAAGTTACAAACAAATGGAGCTCAATCAAATTCCCCCACACTTAGACCTTTATACTCCTGGAAAAAAATTGGAAAAGTTTGATGAAATGCAAGTGCAACAAGAATCACTGACCAGGCTTAAAAATAAGAGTTGTTAGTAAAGACAACCCCTTAGGACTCAACAGAAGTAGCAAGAGGAAACGCTAAAAAAAATAATCACTATGAAAATTTACATCAAGAGATTGAGAAAAAGAGATTCTGCTTTAGAGTATGTGCTTCAGTTCTCAGCTCACTCATTTCAGGATAATTTTGCTCTAGCCTAGTTAGTTCACCCTTTACCATAAGCTTGTAATAATTCTACCTCTCCACTAAAAGAACTATAAGTTGCAAATCAGGAAGACTTGAGGGTTGTAATGGTTGGTGGAGGTCAAATGCAATGGATGGAACTAAGAAAAGAAACTTGAGTACTCAGCATTCGGGGTAAAATCTTCAATAATACAAAAATTTCAAAAGGGATGTAGTAACACTTTTTAAATACTTCACTTCTTCCCACTAATCTCTTCTATTGTCATCACTCTCTCTCTCTTCTTTCTTTCTCTCTTCTCTTTTTTTAATATATATTTTTCATTTTTTTTCATCAAATGTTTTTTGAACATATGAAAGAGATAGTCTGATTGAGTAAAACTAATAAAAGAAAAACTTGTTTTATTTATCAAAGTATGCCAATACTCAAGAAGGAATGGTCCAAAAGAGGTGGCAATGGTAAAGTATTTGGGTTTGTGTTTGGGTCGGAAGGTTTCAAAATGAGTGCCTCTATCATGTTTACAAAATATTAGTTCAACAAGACTCGATTAAGAATTAAAACAAGTTCTAGAGAGAAAAGAATCTAAACAGATTCATACAATCAAATGAATTAAGGCCTAATTATCTTCACAACAAGGTTAACATCTCAATTAGCTAATCTCAAGGTTTAAAAGCGCACAGTGCTACCTTCAAAATGCACCCTCATTTACTTCTTGATTGAAAACATTGAGGGTGTAATTAGCTAAAAGCCACTTTATTTAAAACATGGGTGGTTTTTCTAAAAGCACAAGTAAAAATCAAGTGTCATATTGAATTGTTCAGGAATACTCAAAATCTAATTCGCGAGAATTTGAAGGGAACTCATGAACTTGCAGGCAACATTTATCAATAAAGAGGTTTTTTGTTTTTGGAAAATATATCCATTGCCGCGGCAAACATAAGGTGTTGCCGCCGTGAAGTACACCCTTGAGGGTGACTTTGGAATAGCGAAACCATAAGATGGTCGCGGTGAAGTATGGCCGAGAAGCACAAAAACCTTGAAATCCTTTACTTCATCGTGATGAAACCCGAACATGACTACGGTGAAGGAGCTTAGTGTTGCTGAAAATTAGCAATTTTTGTGTTCCCTTGACATTTAGCTCCACATTTTCAAAAATTTAATTTTCAAGATCTCCTAGATTTTCAAGAATATGCACAAATTTTCAATCTACAACACTTTAAAAGTCAAAACGCATGCATGCAAAGGCTTTATGTTGAGATCCAAAATGGAACTCCCTCCCCCACACTTAAATCAAGTATTGTCCGCAATGTTGAAACATGTAATGCATAAGGGAAGAAAACGAACAATATATAAACAACAACATAAAGAAGTTATGCAATTCAACGGTATGTTCAAAGGCTAGTACCAAAAGAAAAACAAGGCAACAAAGGATTTTACACAAGTATCCAGCTGACACGAAAAATGACAAAAAACAAAAAGACAAAAAAGAGGAATAATGCACACTAAAGTTGTAGAAGGACCTGCCTCAGAAATCCCTACCCCAGTGAATGGATCATTGTCCTCAAAGGGAAGCTGAGAGTGCAAATGCTCCATAATGAGAGCATCCATGCAATGCCTGTACCTCCAATCCTATTTGAGCTGCTGAAGGATGGTGAGGCGGAATTACTAGAAGTCAGTAGAGAGAGACTCGATGGTAGTGGGTGCTAGGGTTGCCTGGTACTCCTAACCCAGTTGTGCTAGATCACCTGCTTCCAGAGGTGCATTAACATCGAGAATAGGTGGGAGTGGGTGAGGAATCCTGGGGGGTTTGAGGCGCTTGTACTTGAAAGGTGGAGAGGGATCGAAATAGGCATCATCAAGCAATGGGTGTACGCCAGCCTCTATGAAAAGGTTGAGAATGTGATGAGCGATATAATGGCATTAGATAGTTTTTTAGTGAAGATGGCATCATGGAGGGCAGAGTAAATGAGGCTAGCAATATCAAACTTGAGTCCCTGCATTAGTAGGTATACACCAAGCCTATTTTTTAGGGAGGTACTGGAGGTGACAGGTAGGAAGGATGTTGTTGCACACAAGGTGAAGATAATGCTTGGTTTCAACCTTTAGGTCATTGTGCTTGATGTAAAGTCCAGAGGCTCGGGGCCAAAACCAAGAGGCACCAGGTTCACAAAGGTTTGGAGAATGCGGTCAGAAGGGTAATCATTCATGCAACACACAAAGTGGTTAGTCTGATAGGCGGGTAGGCCAAAATGCTGGCAGGTAGTGGAGACTAAAATGGCATGATATACAGTAACGTCACGGAAGTCAATGTGCAAGACTTTGTTCAGTCGAGCATAGGTGTAGAAATGCTACACAAAGATGAAATTGCCACCCGAATGAGGGGTGGCAAGGCCAGTCAAATCAAAGGCAATTAGCTGGAGTACAAAAGGATGGTCCCGAGGTTTTAGAGGGAACTCCCTATCCTGGTGAAGAGGTTGTTTATCAATTTTCTAGAACAGGGCATGATAAGTGATTCTTCCTCAGGTTCATGGGGTTCTTAGTCCTAAGCATGGCAAGCTAACCAAAATAGATGCAGCAAAAATCCAACAAAAACCAAAACCAACAACTAAAGTCCTAAAAACAAAAGAAAAGAGAAGCAAAAATGGAAGAGGAGATAACAACTTAAAAGTAAAAGAGAAATGGGAAACGATAGATGATACCAGTAGATGATGGCACTGGCGAAGCTTCTAAGGGTCACAAATCGAACCGGAGAAAATGAAAGATGGAGGAAGATGAGAGAAAAGGCAAGAGAATGCACCAAGTGGATACTTTTGATGGAATGGAAGGTATGAGGGAAGGGAACACGTGAAGGAGAAGGAAGAAGAAGAAATGAAAAGAGAAGAAGAAGGCGATGGGAATAGAGCCTTGCAAAGAGGGAAAAGTGTAGGAATGGAAGGGGTGGGCAGCAGGGTTGCAACGAATGGAAAGACCAAACTGAGCAAAATGAAAGGGTAGGAAATTTTAAAATGTTTTAAAAAAAATGCGTAACCTAGAAATGAAGAGTCTTGGGGTTTCACCTCGACGAAATAGGATATTTGCCACATCCATAATAGCTCAAGAGGAATAATAGGAGAAGAGAGTGGAGTTGGCCGCAGCGAAATAAACAAATTGCTGCAGTGAAAACCACCTGAGGAGAACAGTTGACAAAAGGAGGTATATCACCGCAGCGAAACATACCCAAGACAAAAGTGACAAAAAGACGACTCATACCCAAGACAACAAGGCTAATAGAGGAGTACATCGCCGCAGTGAAGGAATTACTTGGCTGCAGTGAAATGTACCTAAAAAGAAAGAAAAGAAAAAAAACAACTCACAAAAATACAAAGTTGGATAGTTGGAAAAATCTTAGTGCCTCGTTGTCAATTGAGCTCAATAAGAACACAAATTTGGCAATAATAAGCATTCTCTCCTCTTGAAAACATGGCAAGAAATAAACTCCTTATGTAACTAAGCTCAACAAAATAAAAGCTAGAGATAAGAACAAAGGAGATATTATTGAATTGAAATGCAACTAACTACTCTACCTTCCTAATGACTTGTTCCCCCCCACACTTAGCCAATTTACTAATGCATCAAGACATACCATAAGCAATGATAAAGCAAGAGTAAATGAGCAAATGAAGTAAACGAATAACCTGAGAGTTACGAAGGCTTATGGTTCTCATGGTAGAGCTTTAGAATATGGTCATTGACCTTCAATGTGGCTCCACTATGTTCATCCAGCATTTCTACCATCCCAAAATTATGCACTTTCGTAACTAAATAAGGCCCATCCCACCGATCATTGAACATTCTCGATTTGAAGTTGAAACAGGCTTGTCTCCCTCCTTGAAGTTCTTCTTGAGGATGCCCGGTCATGCACCGGCTTTGTTTTCTCCTTGTAAAGTATTGAATTCTCATACGCTTCAAGCCTTATTCTTCCAGCTCCTGGAGTTGCAGCTTCCTTTCCATCCTTGAAGATTGTATATCGATATTGCACTGCTTGACTATCCAGTAAGCCTTGTGTTCCAGCTCCATTGTGCTTATAAGCAGTCCTATAAGCCCACCATGCTTTCCCTAAGCACAAGCTCCAATCCTTCTTGGATGCTTTAACCCTCTTTTCCAGAATATGATTCACCTCTCCATTTGACACTTCAGCTTGACCATTGGTTTGTTGATGGTATGCAGTTAAGTTTTTGTGAGTGACATTGAATTTTGAAAATAAGTTGTAAATGATCCTATTACAGAAATGGGTGCCTCTATCACTCATTATGGCCTTAGGGATCCTGAACCTATAGAAAATATTTGATTTCATAAATTTTGAAATCGCTTAGCATAATCTTTTTTGGTAGGAATAGCCTATATCCATTTGGAAGCATAATCTACGGCTAAAAGGATATACACAAAACCAAAGGATAGAGGAAAGGGACCCATAAAGCCAATACCCCACACATAAAAAGTCTCACAAAATAACAAAGGCTGTTGGAGCATTTCATTCCATTTTCCTAACCCCTAAAGCACTGACACTTGTCACATGAGTGAGAAAACATGTAGCAATTTTTAAAAAGGGTTGGCCAATAAAAACCTAAGTCTTAAATTTTTCTAGAAGTTCTCCTTGCACTGAAATGACCACCACAAACCATAGAATGGCATGCTGAAAGTAGTGACTCAAATTCCTCATTTGGCACACACCTCCTGATTACTTGGTCACTGCACATTTGCCATAGATAAGGGGTGTCTCATATGTAGTGGCAAGAATTGTTGTAGAGTTTTTGTGCCTGCAATTTAGACATAGAAGGGGGTCAGTCCAAAAATGAGATAATTAACAATATGGGCATACCAAGGCTCTTTGGAAATTAAAGCACACAAAGCTAAATTCAGAAATGAATTGCAAAGGAGTTCAGAAGGGTCTACTCCCTTTGTTTCATCGGAGCCTACTCAAATGGTTAGCTACTTGGTTTACGGCCCTTGGTCGATCCTTTATCTCAATGTCAAACTCCTAAAGAAGCAAGGCCCACCTTATCAATCTGGGCTTGGATTGTGATTTCTTTAGCAAGTAAGCACATATGCATGGTTAGTGAAGATAATCACATGAGAATTCAACAGATAAGGTCTAAATTTTTCAAAGCAAAAACAATGGCAAACAGCTCTTTTTCAGTCGTGGTATACTTCATTTGAGCTGGATCCAAAGTCTTTTAGGTGTAAGCAATAACTCATGAGAGTTTGTCTTCTTTCTACCCTAGCATGGCCCCTATAGAAAGATTGGAAGCATCACGTGATAGCTCAAATGGTAACTCCAATTAAAACATACTTTCACTAATCTTGGAAATTTGACCAAACTCCTATATCTATGTCTTGGAAATAGCAACTTGCAAGGTAAGACATTTGATTATGTTGAGATAAATTTTTTATAATGACAAACATGTTTTTGAAGGGATTATGAATTATGTTTCAATTCTCTAGTATAATGGTTAACACTCGAGTAATTGGTCTTTCAAAATAAACTATTTTCACAACACTTCCAAAAAGTACTCGAGTATTAATGAAAGTATTGAGAATACCCAAGTATTGCTTAAGAAAAGACAGTTTAAAACTCAACACTTTCAATGGCACTTGAGTATTGGTGAAAGTGTTGACAATACTCAAGTATTGAATCTCAATACTCGAGTATCGTTGAGCAAAATTAGCTCTCAAAACTCAACACTTTCAATGGCACTAGAGTATTGGGGAAAGTACTAACAATACTTGAGTATTGAATCTCAATACTCGAATATCGTGGAGCAAAATTAGTTTCAAAACCTAACACTTTCAAGAACACTTGAGTACTCATGAAAGTATTGGCAATACTCGAGTTCTACACAACAATACTCAAGTATGGAGCTGCTAAAATCATTTTTAAACTTCAATACTTTCATAAGAAACTCAAGTACTCATAAGAGTATTGATAATACTCGAGTATTATGAAACAATACTTGAGTATCGAGCTCAAAACTTTCCTTCTAAACTCTATACTTCAAAGGATACTCGAGAATCAAAGGAAGTGCTTCCTATAATACTTCAAGAACTCATAATACTCGAGTATGGGTTCACAGAACTCAAGTATCGAGAATCAAGTAAGCAATTACCTTGAGAAGAACTTATTGAAACTCGAGTTCCACTTCTAGTGCTCAAGCAATGACAACACTTTTGTGCATACTTGAGAATTATTGAAAGTGTTAACAACAAAATGCTTTACAAACACTTGAGTATCACTATTTCGAGTTTATCAACACTCTCTAGTTTTGTCTTCAACACTCGAGTATCAACAAAGGTGTTCTTGTGTTTTATAACAATACTTTTCTCAAAACTCGAGTATACCTTAAAAGTAGTATGAATCCTCGAGTATTATCACTAAAACTCAAGTACCCTACAAATTAATGAAATTTCACTGTCTTGTTTTGCCAACAACACTCGAGTATTGCAACTAAAACTTGAGTACTTACTTTTACTGACAGTATCACAATTTGTCAGAAATTCAACTTTATTCATAATCTTTCCTCGTTCATGCTTGATTCATTTGAATCCATTCTGCACTCATAAATTCTCACTCTTCCTACTTAGCAACAGGGAATGGGTCTTCTGATTGCTTCACCGGAATACACTCAACGGACAAAAACTCAGGCCACGGTCATACTACATGTTAGAAGCATTCAATGCGTAACGTTGAACAATGAAACTGAGTGTAACAGAAACAAAGCTCTTTGTAACGGACATTTCCGACTGTTCAACTATAAATAGAAGAGCATTCAAGACGGAAGGAAGAGAATACACCTACCTACATTTATTATCCGTCCACATTCTTCCTCTGTTCTACTTTCACTATCATCAATTCTTCAGTGCTGAGCATTAAATTCTGTTGAGAGAATTTCTTTATTCAAGAATTGTATTTCTATGAGAGAAACTCAAGGTTTGTGAACCTTGAGAACCTTGAGAGGGTTGGTTAGATTACAAAGAAAGAGGGGGAGAGTGATTCTTTGTTATGTTGAAATAGTGAGGGGGAGAATTCATTATTCAGATTGTAAAGGCGTGAAAGGCCTGTTTTATTGTTCCTAGTGTATTTGCAAAGCTCAAAGGTATCTAAGGACTAGACATAGGTCAGGAAGACTGAACCAGTATAAATCTCTACGTCAATCTCTCTACTCAAACTCTCTATTTTTCCTAAAGTTGTTTTTAAATTTTTTTTAAGTCTACCAATTGACCCCCTCGTCAAATCCTATTCTAACAGATTATATATGTTTGTCTTATATATGGTTGTGTAAAACCGAGAGGAATTAATTGCAATATTTAAAGTCAGCTCCAGCGAAAAGAAGTATTAATTATAATGCCAAGCGTAATCCAACTATAAAATTTTCTTCTAAACTAAGTATAGCCTAAACAAGCAATTCATCAATCAAAAATCATAATGCCAATTCCTAAACATAAGCAAATGGAATTACTATTACGATAAATTGATAACATTACATATAATACTAAATAGAAAAAGTATTGTATATGGCTATATATAATTATGTGTGTATGGCTATGTAACAATGCCCATAATTATCTTTAACATTCTTACAGTGTTTTTTAAATCCTAGATCCTAGATTAGTTTTGGCTTCAAGATTCAATATTACAACCTTGTATTTTTTTTTATTAAAATTGAAATAGGTGAAATCCCATCATCTCTCTTCAACATTTCTTCCTTAAAATGGATATCTTTAAGGAACACTAGTTTGAATGGTTCTCTTCCAATATCAATTGACAATGGGGCATTGTTGGAAGAATTATATCTACAATACAACTTCATTACAGGTATGCTCTCACTATACACATCTTTGAATTTTATGCTTTAACAAAATTTTTATTTATTTTTTATTCTCAATAATATTGTTAACAGATTTTTTAACAAAAATTTGAAAATAAGAAAAATCTAGTATACTTGTTTTCTCTAACACAATCAATTTTTCCATATTAAAGTTTTTTTTTCCTTTTTGTTTTTGCTAACTACGAGTCCCATTCAAATTGAAGGTACCATTCCACCTGAGATAGGGAGTCTAAAGCACTTGAAGATTTTATGACTTTCAACGAACATACTTTTAGGAGCAATTTGTGAAACAATTTTCAACTTGTCTTTGCATAAGTTGCTAGCCTTGTCTCATAATAGTTTGTCAGGTAAGTTAGGATTATTGTTTATATTTATATGTGTTTGCTTGAAACTAGTATACTTAGTTAGCAAGACATAAACTGTCAATGATCATGTGTTTGGGTTTGTCCCGAATGTATTTATTGTTTTTGCTATCTTTGTGCATTTTTTATTAGCTTTTGTTTTTCTAAAAAATTTTATTGATTTTCTTTTCAAAATTTCCAACAAGTTCTAGCTAGAGCTGGTAAAATGGGTAAGCCCTCAGCATGCAGTGAGTCGGGCTACAAAAACCGCCTACTAGCAAGTTAGTATTTTACCAACCTAGCCTACCATGGCGGGGTGTAGATTTTTTTTTTCATATTTTCTTACACAATATTTTTTTAACTTGGACTTGAAGTATCTTTGTCATTTTTTCAATACCTAAAATGAAATATCCTATTTTACAAATTTAATTTATAAAAGTATACCACAACGTGAACATAAAACATCTGATTCAAATTTCAAACAATAAAATTTAAGCATATATAACACTTCATAAAATTGAATTTAAACATTATAATTCAAACTAAATATAAACCATCAACAAATCCTATAATATTAATTAGATCTACATTATGATAAGAAGTTGTTCACATATTTTTTTTAATTAATCACTTTTATTTTATTTGTTTAAAAAAGGGGTTGGTGGTTTAACCCACCGCTAGTTGGACTAAAAAGACTGGCCTTTTGGCGGTTCACTTTTTTTGCCAACCCAACCCACCACTTTTTGGTGGGTTCAACCCGCATATTGCCGACTCTAGTTCTAGCATGGGAAGAATGCTACAATTATGTCATTTATGATATCATAAATGGTTGCTTTTCAAAATGATTTATGCTTGGGAATAGCTTTTGAAAAGTGATTATACGCAATCCGAGATAAGTATGTGAAAGGAGTTTTGTCTCGACTTACGTGTAAGTGCTTCTAGAAGCACTTTTAAAAGGTTGCCAAACATGCACAAGGCTTACAAGCCACGAACATGGATTCTGGAGCATTCAATTTTATTTTGGGCCACCATTTAAATCACATTTTAATTTTATATTAATTAATTATTTAATAATTAGTTTTATTTCTTTTAAGAAAATTTTTATTTAGATATTAACTGTTGTTATTTAATTACTTATTGCAAATAAAATATACTAAAATATAAAATAGATCTAAAAAAAAATTATACTCAGTGCATATATGAAATATATCCATATATTATCAAATTGAAGATTTGACATTGGACTTTGAGGGGATATGAGCTTCTTCATTTTCATGTCTTTTTCTTTACCAATATGATCTAAAGAAATATTAGTATAGCTTTGAATCAAATATTAGATGCATTGAACGAGCCTTCAAATAGCGATCAAGAGCACAGCAGTTCAATTTATAGCCAGAACAGCGCTATGATACCAAACAATGTAATACCCTCCATTAGCTTACTTTAATATGCATTAGAGACTAATTATGAACTACTTTAGGGCCTTCCATACTCTAGCATTACCTAACCAAGTGAAATTTTAAAACTTTTTTAAAGTTACTATTCACTGTTACTGTTTACTTAGTAATTTCATAATTTTAGCCAACTTTGAAAATTCATACCTAATTCTAGAAAATTCAAAATTGAGTGGTTCAAGTCTTTAAATAAAGCTTATTACATTTCCCACAAGGAAAAAAATATCAAATTGTCTAATTTCTTAACCAATTAATACAGAAAAATCAATGAAAAAGCACTGTTCATTTGATCATTTTTCCAAATTTTTCTTCTAACTTTGAACAACCATAACTTTTCACACATAACTCCACATCCAGCAAATGTGGACTCATTTTAATGGCTGAAATGAGTACTATATTTCTGGAAAACTTTATGCCAATTGGATTCCATTTACTCAGTTTAACTATTACCTCAACTTAGGCCAATATAAAGCGTGTTGGACCCTTTTTCCTTTCTTTATCATGCTTGTTTCTTCCATCCCCATGTATAAATCACAATCACATAATAAACTAACATATTTAGCCTATATACACAGCACTTATACATTATGTCATGAAGTTGAGGTTTAGCATACATACTTTCAACACACATCAATTACATTTTTATGACCATAATGTCACATATATGCTTGCATATCTCCCACCTTAGATATCTCCCACCTTAAAAGGTTAAGTTTTGGGGGGAGAATGAGATTCTTGGATGATTATCATGCATTAACATGCATGATTATCATAAGTCACTAACACATGCATTAACATGCATGATTATCATTTATTTTCCAATTAACTATGCCTGAACATATTGTGATGGACTTTTAAAACACTTAGCATAAGCACAACTTCACATATTCACATAGCACATAAAAAGCATGCAAAATGGCACAATAAATAAACAACAACCAATGACAATATTAATATAAAAGTTAATAACCTTGCTACCTTAAATCCTTAGCTTTTCACTTGACTTTGGTAACTTCTTCCTTGCTCTTTGGAAGTTCAACTTAACCTTCTACACGTATCATAATGCATTTGATATTAATAACAAGCCATTATCAATGTATTAAAACACTCAAAACCTCACCAAAACTTCTCTTGATCTTTAAGGGTCATAAAGCCCTTAACTTTGCCAAAATTGATTTTAGCGCTTCCAAAATTGTTTTCTCACTTATACCTTACACAATTTTGCCTTATAAATCCATTAGGAATAAATCCAAGAGGTATAGGAAAAATTGGAAAAATGAGATTTTGCAAGATTTCTTTCCATACACTTGCATAATTTTATTCCTAAACCTCTTTACATGCATTATTTCAAGCAAAAACACTCTTCCACATGCAGATCAATTTCATACATCATGACCCACTTAGGGTTTGAAATCCAAAAATTCATATACAACTCAAAACAACACAAAACAACTATCAATCAACTCCAAATCATGCATAGAGTTGTTTTGTACCATTTATTTCTTTTAAATCCCTCTCTTTCTCATTTTTCTCTCTCAAGATCTAAACTTCCAGCAGCATATATTCACTGTAAATCACAAAAATAAATCCATAGGCTTGAGGGGGAAGCCCAGAAATCATGAAACAGGAGAGATTTCATGCATGAATCACCACTTACCTTGGATTTTTAGCTTGAAATCTCTTCCTTCTTGCCCCTTAGCTCTCACACCACTCCTCCTCTCTCTCTTGCTGGTTTGGCTGACCTCAAGTGCAGAAAAATGGGTGGAGAAAAAGATGAGCACAAGTATTAATTCATGTGAGACCCGTCTAGACTGATAAAATAACTTTATACCGATATACTCTACCACTTGTCTGTGATATTTTGTCTCACTTTTACTCTTGAATAAGACCATCACAAATGGTAAAACATGGATCCCAACTTCCACTTTACCAAAAACTTTAAGTTCCATAAAATTTCCTTATGGCAGCGGAAATACTTTTCGGGAAACCCCAGATCACTTGAGCAATTTAGGGTAATTAAATATTCTCTAAATTTATCTGATACTCCCATAACTTTTCTTCCCTCAAATTTCTTTCTAGAATGTCTTTAATTAATGTCTTAAGAAAATCCTAATTCAGGGTTTTTCCAAGCCTTTTTCTTTCGTTCCGGCAAACTGTTTCTGATTTTCTCTAGGAAACAATTTTATAAATTTCTACAATTTCTTATCTATTTATCCTTACTTTGAAATCAGATATCTGAGACTTTGAATATTTTAAATAATTCAATTTAGCTGAAAATTAATTTTATAAATGCTATTTTTGTCATTCTAACCTTAATCAAGCATCAACTACTAATCAGTGAATCTTTCTCTATCTTTTGTTGCTTAGAACCATTTTCTGATATTTTGGTCAAAATTACCAAAATATCCTTTGACTTTTCACAAATCAACAAAATGCCATTACATTTGAAAAATGACAATTTGGTCCCAAAAATTTTGAATTTACACTTTGGTCCCTATTTCAAAATAACACTTTAATCTTTTACTTTTCATAATGACACTTTAGTCCCTTGCTTTTTCAAAATGACCATTTTGCCCTTACTTTTCCACATTTGGCAGAATAACATTTTCACTCTTCCTTTCTTTTTCTTTCATCCTCCGAACTCTTAATTAGTCCATAACTACTCGTTTAGCTTTTATATATAGTTGTTAAAAACCCGAATATTACATTCTTCAACCCTCTAGCCTCTGTCTTCTTTTTAATCAGTTTATTTTCTTCCAGTTCAGTGTATTTCAAGAGAACAATCTCAACCCCAAGAAGTTCTAGAGAGAGAGAGAGTGAGAGAGAAAGTGGTCCAAAGCTCAAATTGGATGAAGCAAGTTCCAAAATCTGACTCTGCTACTGCTATGGAACTTGCTGGTAGCTAGATTATAGTCATTTCTACTGGTTTTGGAATTTTGAGTTTGGGATCAAACGGAACTGTTGGGTTGAAGGGATGGAGGCATAGGAAAGAGTGTTAAATGGGTAAAATTGAAAGTTAAGAGGAGAGTCAAGTTTGAGATAATATAATTCCTTCCTTTGAATAATTGGTGATGGAAATGCATTATGGTACTATATATGCATCAGAGAGTCTGAGAGAGCCTACAAAACTTAGAAGTACAGTGAGGAGTAAGTTTAAGTCAGCTAAAGCGTAACAGGTGGTGAATGTACTATGATTGTTATTTACATTGGTTGAGATGTTTGAGCTATATGATGTTTAAACATGTAAATCCTTGCTTATGTTGTGTATTGGCAATATGCTAGATGAGTTTAGTTGCATGTAGTAAGGTATGCTCATAGTCATGGCTAGTTAGTATCATGTATAGTGATCATGCATCTTAATGTGTTTATTAGTATAATTCACTATTGAGATTTCCAAGAAATTTCGTCCTCTCCAAAACAATAACCATCTAGGTCAAAGCTCTAGCCAGAGCAAGGGCAAGGAGAAGGAATGTTGAAGGAGAAGGAGTAAAAGCTACAAACAATGTGTTTTATGTTTTGGAACTCAAGTTGTAATTATAAGTTGGTGTTGAATTGTAAGCTTTGGCTATGCTAAGATCTTCATGAAGTTGTATTTAAATGAATGAAGTGAATTTCAACTTGGTTCATGGTTATCTAGGTATATATGCATCAGTTTCTGGTTTTGTTATTTTGTCATGTTGCTCGCGAACTAGGTTCACTGCTGTTATGTTCAATGAAAGGTACTCGAGAGGAAATCCTCTCAAGTATTGTTATGTTCACCATGGTGAAAGAGACCCGAGAAGGACTCTCGTTGGTCTGAGGGATTTGGTCGCTTTGAAGGGAAGAGTTGGTCGCGGCGAAACCCTTTTGATCCGAGTTCTACGAATCATTTGAAAAGTGAAATTTTATGATTTATTATATGTTAATCAAGCATGAACCATGCTAAATAAGGATCCCCATAAAGAATTGAATGAGTTTTCATTGGAGACTTAAGCCACTTGATTTTGAATAATCTAGAATTAAGTATGATTTTCCAAAAGAAAAAAACGAAGAAGCTCAGGATACCAAGTGAGTAATATCAATGGATAATAATTCAAGAAATGTTTTAAAATTCCATTTGGTACACTAATTCTAGATATGGTTAAGTAGGCGAGCGATTTACTTAAGGTCTTTAAGGGGCATAAAGGATAAAGTAAGGGACGTTACACATCCTACACCATATTCTCATTGGATGTGGAACAATACCCATAAACACTCAAAATTAATAAAAAATGTCATAACCGTTAAATATAAGTTAACTCTGTTACATACGCATGTGCGGTATTAAATTATATTTAATGGTTCAAGCATTTTTACTCCTATTTTGAATGTTCATATGTATTTTTTTTCTATCTTCAATAAGCATAGGTGCTTAACGCTCTTTTGGTGAAGTCTATGTGTATTTTTGCATATTAACCCTTCCATATATGAATATATAAATACGTTTTCCATTAAAAACACACACACACACACTAGCTTTTGTGACAATACAAATTATGGAACTGGTTTCTCTGCTGCAAAGTATCTAACTATTCAGATCTGATCAATGACGATCCAGATGTAACTTTTTTAAAAATGATTATTGTTAAATAAAAATAGCTTTTTAAAAAAATAATAGTTGAGAGATTATCTTTTCTTTACATTCTACAACCACTAAAATATTTTTTCTTTACTTATAAAAAATATTTTTGGGGAAAACATATTGACTTTTAAAAATAAGATTTGTAGCATTAGTAATAATATAAAATGATTCATATTTAATTAGCTCTCAGTCGTAGGGGTGGAAACAGGCCATGCTGTCTGTGGCCTGTACTATAAAAGCCTACAAAAGCTAGGCTTTTACATGCTCAAGCATAAGCCAAGGCTTTTTTCAAATTCTGTTTTGTTAACAAGCTTGTCAGACGGCCTGGGCCTTTTTTTAATTTTTACTATTAAAAAATTGAGAGAATGATAGAAGACTCGAACCCTAGACCTGTTGTGATTGATTAGCTTACCACTAGATCAACATACATCTTTGTTACCTGTTATACATTTTTTATAATTATAAACTCATTTTACTTACAATCCTTACTAATTATTCTAGGGTTTTAGACTTCCATTCCCATTTGATTCATTGTTGCTTCTTCATTCTTCAGCCTCCAGAGAGTTACAGCTTGCAGAACTGAGACCACCAGTCCCCTTTCAGATCCACTTACGTACTTGCCATCGGCCGCCGCCTGTCAGCTCCACTTATATCGCCGTTGCTCTTCACCGTTGTCATCACTGTTACACTATATTCCTCCTCGTTCTCTCCGCTCCTGCCTTCACTCTTCCTCGTTCTCTCTGCTCTTGCCTTTAAGCATTTATATTCTTCTACTTATTTACATTCTTGTTTACCTACATTCTTGTTCATATAGATCAACTACATTATGGCTTCTTCCATTAGATTGTGTTTTGTTTGAAACGAAGTTTGGATTAATAAATCCAAAGTGATTTGGAGGAGTCGAGCGTTGAGTGTTCTGTGTAGTGAAGGGAGGATCCATGCTTTCCAAAATTTTGTAGTCAAAAAGATCATATGGGAATGAGGAATGAAGGGTCCTCTCTTGCGTCTTCAAGTTGGGCTTCATTAATCAACGAGAAGGGAAAATGAGATAACTACACCTTTTTTTAATTTCTAAGTTGTCAACTACTAATTACCTTTTTTTTCCTTTTTCCAATCAGTGAGGTATGTTTGGAGTAGCTGAAATTAGAAGTGACCTTTATTTTAAACTTTTGAATTTGCAAAATCTGAGATAGAGTTTTGTTTGCATAGAGATAGGCCTTTTGCACCGTTTCGATTTCATCCTTCTTCACACGTTCTCTTGATTCCATCCACCAATTCTATATACATACACTCTCTGAAATTTTAATTATTTGCATAGAGATCAACTATATTATGGCTTCTTCCATTAGATTGTGTTTGGTTCTCTTCCTTTCCTCCCTCTTCGTTCATGCTTCTCTAGGTAATTAAACACTCTTTCTATTTCATTATTTTTGCTTCCCAAACTCTGATTCAGCTTGACTAGCTATCCCATTTCTTATTGTATATACAGGCATGAAACTTAATAGCGGTTCTAAATATAAAAATTCATAGATAGTCTTAAATCAGTAGATAATTAGTAGATTCAGTTTTTCTTTTGAAAAATCTGTAGATAGTATTAATTTATGATCACATTAATTGCTAAAATGACTGACTAGTTTGATTCTGTTTGGTTTTTACTGTAAAGTTGAGCTTGATCTTACTTGGTTTTTTGTATATTTCAGTTCTAGTTAATGACATCTCCATTTGTGAGTGAAACAATGTCATCTAATTCAGTTCCACCTAATACTGCTGAAGTCAATCAACAAGCACCAACAGATTCTAGTCAACAAACTAGCAATCAAAATGATGGGGACGATACTATCATTAAGAAGAAGAAGCGAAAAAACCTTAGCTATCTGGGATGATTTTGATCAAGTTGAAACTAATGATGGGGTCAAAGGTAGATGTAAGTATTGCAAAAATATATTTTCATACTCAGGAAAGGGAGCTAGCACTATCCATCTTTAGAGACATGTCAAAGCATGCTTGCAAAGGAGGTTGCATGTCTTTTCACAAAACAAGCAACCCACCATTTCATTTCAACCTTCCAATCCAAGCATTAATCCATTTGTGGCATTGGGTGAAAGATATTCTAATGAAAAGATGAGGGAAATAATAGCTACTGCAATCAATGTAGCCACCAATGTCATATCAGGAAGTGAGTACCCTACTGCAAATTTGTACCTTCCGAGTTTGGAGAGTGAAACAAGTAATTGATGATGCCACAGAAGACAGTGATTTTTTCATAAGAGAAATGGCAGCCTCAATGTAAGAAAAGTTTGACAAATATTGGGGTGAATACAATTTGCTAATGGTTAGTACAAGTGTTTTGGATCCTAGGTTCAAATTATACGTTATTAATTATTGCTTTCCTGTTCTTTATAAGCCTGATTATGTGGCTTCTGATAATGTTGCAAAAGTGGTTAGTGCTTTGGGATCCTCATATGATGAGTATGTTGGTATGTATAATGAAGCAACAACTACTAGTGATGAAGTTGATAATGCTAGTAACAACTCTTCTACCAATGCATCTGGTTCTTCTATTATTACAGGATTTGACCAAATCATGAGCATTGTTCGTGAAAAGCAAGCAATTCCCCCAATGAAGTCAACATTGGAAGCTTACCTTGAGGAGGGTGTTTCTCTTCCTGATTATAATCCTAACTCCATCAATGCCTTGGAATGGTGGAAAAATAATAGTTTAAAGTATAAGATTTTATCTAAAACGGCTGCCGACATATAAGCTATTCCAATTTCAACTGTGGCATCCTAGTCTACATTTAGTGCTGGAGGTAGAGTTATTGATAAGTATCGTTCTAAATTGAACGAAGAATCAATTGAAACACTTATTTGTGGTGGGGATTAGCTTCGCAATAAGTATGGTTTGAAGAAAAAACTGAAGTTACTATTTTTGCATTGATATAATTATACTATCTGTCATAAATATTACCTGTTAAATTATATTATGATATACTAATATACATTTGATTGGTGTTGAAGATTGTTGTAATAATATACATTTCACATTTGTTAAATTGTTGTATTATTAGGTTGTGCCTTGATTAATTAGATTGCAACATTTTTTAAGTATTTGGGATGATTTTAATTTAATTTTACAATTTATGAGATATTTTATGTGTAGGCATGTTTTTAGCCTGTTTCAGGCCTTGGCCTGTTTCAGACCTATTCCTAAAGCCTGTTAGCCCGTTGATCAAAAAACAAGCCTTTTAACAGGCTTCAGGCCTGGCCTAAAAAAAAGCTTGTTGAAGGCCACAGGCCAGGCATAGGCCAGGACCAACCAAAACAGGCTAGACTTGTTTTGGGTGGAGCCTTGCCTGGCCTGTTTCCAACCTTACTCAGTTCTAAGCAAAGTTGTGCAGATTATATACCCTTGCCTGAATTATTATTGTCTTTTACTTAAGGCTTTTATATGATTTCGAGGGACTATTGAGTAATAAATATGAACACATCTTCCACCATGATTAGAACCTTTATTCACCATATTGTAAAATATTAACCATTTATAGTTCTTAGATTCAATTAATAATTTAGATATACTTGTCATGCCATAGATGGTGAATCTTGAAACAATGGTAAAGCTGTCATGGAGCACTGTATATTAAGCCGCTTTTTTTTTTTTTTTTTGGGTCATGCCATCCACTCAAAAGTGAAATTACGCTAATTGATGACATGATCACTCCGAACTTCCTTTTTTCAAATCATTGGGTTACATCAATGAAGTAACCAATAAAATAATATCAAAGACATTTTAAGGATCAACTTTCATAATTAGGTTTACAAATGGAGTAAAATTTCACAAAGGGAAACGTGGATTTTTAGGGACCAATTTATGTTGCTGCAAGGAATTTCAAACCAAGATTTAATTTTTCTGTGGAGAAAGGGCACAGTGCCAAAAGAGTAACTAAGCTCATATTAGTCATCACATTGAAAAGAAGAGCTCTCAAAACGACATAGTTTTGAGAATTGAGAACTGAAAACAATTGACAATTAAGATGAAAATGATCATGTCAATGTTCTTTGAAGAGCTCTCGTCCAATAATAATTCTTCTGATCTCACTTGTTCCTGCTCCAATCTCGTATAGCTTTGCATCTCTAAGAAGACGACCAACTGTATACTCATTCACATAGCCATTTCCACCTAAACACTGTATGGCCTGCACATTTGAAGGAATAAATAAATAAATAAAACATCACTTACACCTGCAAATCTGAAGTTTAAAAACAAGAAAATGATTATCCAAAAAGTGAGACACAAGAACAAAATATTTCTTACCTGCAAAGCAACCTGGGTTCCTCTTTCAGCTGCACAAAGAATGACTCCAGCGCAATCCTGTAGTTGCCATGGAAGTTAATCTAAGTGCTTATTTCGTTTCACTTATTTTGGGTGGTTTTGCATCATACAAAGTAAATGTGTTAGAAAAATTTTGCCTCATAAAATGCAAAAGTGCCTTTTCTTTTAAGTGTTCACTGAGTGTAAAAGTGTTACCATTAAAATAATTTCTAAATACTTTACTAATTGGCAATGACAACCAATTATGAAGAGAACAAGATCTATGTATTTAAAAAAGGGTTAAAGGTTTAAATTGAGCAGCAAAGTAATTGATCAAGAACATCCAGCATAATTAACTTTTATTAACCACCCTCTATAACCCTGTTAACTAGCTAGCATATTTTACTATTTTTAAGATCTAGATTTCATTTTAGAATCATCTAGATAATCAAAACTACTCCTTTTCATTTAATTTCCTTCATGAAAGTTACTCTAAATAATTTTATCTTTCTAATGGTAATTAAAACTATTCCTTTTTGCTTAACTTTTTTCTCTTTTATTCTAAAAAAATTAAACCAAAAAAAGTAGTTTTGATCAAGGTTCAAAAAAACCAGATCAGGCATTGAATTTGGTAAGATAGTGGTTCAATAGTTCATAGGTCAAATCAGAATCAACCCAGAATCAGGCTGGCTATATTAAAATAATAGAATTTAGTTGTTTATATTTTATTTTATAAAAATTAATAGGAAAAACTTAAAATATAATTTTATTTTACCCATACTTTAAATTTTTAATATTTAATTAAATATAAATGATAAAAACAATTGATATAAAATGAATTAATTAATTTGTTTAAATAAAAAATAGAAAATTAAAGGTTAGCTTTATTACCATATTTGTTTTTAAAATTAATTAACCACATCTTCTCACTCAGATTCCATTGTGTTTTTAGCCTTGAAAGACTATTTTTTTTAAAGTGAACCGGTCACATCAGTCACATCCGGTTTCGACCGATCTAAACACCGATTTACTAACCATCGAACAGGACCGACGTCCGATTCACCGATTCCTGTCTGAACTGGCCGATCCAGCCTGATTTTTGTAACCATGTTTTTTATTACTATTGGGAAAAAAATTATTTAGGGTAACTTTCATGAAAAAAGTTAAACAAAAAGGAGTAGTTTTGATTACTTGAATGATCGCAAAACGAAACCATAGACCTTAAGTTACAGGCTGGTTAACAGTGTTAAGGGAAGGTTAACGGCGTTGCTCAATTTGCACCCTTATTAATTGATTATTGCTAAATTAGCATTCTTCAAAAGTTAATTGTGCTGGATGCTTCTAGCCAATAACTTCATTGCTAAATTTGAACCTTTACCCTTTTAAAAAATGACACAACAGAATTAGGAATCAAGGGGGATCTTCTTTGAAACTATCCAAAAGTAAATATCACTATAAAAGAGACTAATTATATATACAAGATACCTAAACGCACCTTTGGATTAATGGTTCTGTTGTCACAATCTCGAGCAACAAAATACACATATGACCTAAAACACAGTTAATTATTTCCATGAAAATAGATGACCAAAAAACAAAATGTTAAACACGACATTACAATATTGTACCTCGAAGATTGTAAAGAAGTGTACATATCGGCAATCTTCCCCTGAAATCATTGACCCATTAACAGTATGAGGGCAATATACCGGTGTCATGTTAAATGTAGAAGAAAAATTATAATTGAACTTGTATAAATTGAAATTCCCCAATAGTTCAAATTATAATTGAACTTGTATAAATTGAACTTGTATGAGGGCAATATACCGGTGTCATGTTAAACAAGCCTCTCCAAATCCAACCCAGACATCATCACATGCACTCCTGAACAACCCAAAAAATTGTGGCATGGGCAGCAATATTAAAAACTGCATATGATGTGCATTCTACGGTATAACATACTACTTCAAAGTGCATAAGGTGTTATTAGAAAAGCTAAGAGAAGAAATAGAATAACTCCTATTTAGATATAATAATGAGATCAAGGTGAAAACTCTACTCTTCCATTTTGAAACAAATATAACCCTCCAGATGGGTCAATTGGATAATGGTATTATAACAAACTTTTACATGCTGCATAACACAGGCTGTTCTATAAACCCTTCTTTGAATAAAAACTATTTCATTTTGATAAAGATTACTCCAAAAGCAATTGCAAACCTTTTCCTTCTTGTCCAAGAACGTTTTCATCTGGAACAAAGCAATTCTCAAAGACAAGCTCACATCTGCCAACAAAATTTGCTACTGTCAGTAAGAAAAACTTCAACTAGGATGGAGATGGACTCAACTAACAGATAATATGCATACATACGTATCACTTCCTCGCATCCCAAGTTTGTCCAATTTCTGAGCCTACTGAATCTGTAACCAAGAAGAAGATTTCAGAAAACCATAAATTTTCCTATTCAAATAATTTATCATGCGAAAGGTCAAGAGCTTTCAAACACATAAAAAGTTTTTTTATTTCTCTATTAATTCTCCACATGCATGTAGCATGTGCGTTCATGAGAATTTACATGCCAATCCCCCATCTCCATTACAGATGATATTTTTGCATGTATTAAAGACTCTAACTAAGTTGATGTCCTAATTGTTCCAATGCCCTTCCTTTTTGTTTATCATTTAAAATATTTGTCATTCTTACAATCGCACCTGGTAAGTTACCCTACAAAAGTCTAGAACTGAATGATTTAAGCAATAAAATCCACAAATTTTAGTAGCATCACTAGTCAAGATATCTCAATGGCTTAAGAGGTCAAAAATGGATTGGCCACAGCATCATTTGATCAAATAGTGATCATTTAATTATATTGAAATATAGTTTTGCATTCAAATTAATATCATAGGATTTGTAAAGGTTTAGAGAGAGAACCCTATCATTCCCTTCTCAATGATGAAGGCTGTAATTCCTTTTGACCCAGCTTTTATGTCTGTTTTGGCATAAACAACCTGATCAAGTTGAAAACATCAGTTAACTTCTCCAAGCATGACCATAAATATATCTGGATTATAAGTGCTAATCTCATTCTAATTAACATTTAGATTCCTCATATTTTCAAGGAAATTTCTTCCTTGCACTAAGTGCACCATATCATTTGTGGTTTGAAGCAAACAAGTACCCAATTTGGCATATTGAGGTATATGTCCCCTACCATGTAGCTAATCAAACCAATATCCATGCACATTAGTGCAACATTAGTCAAACCAACAAGCAGGCAAAGTTTTCTTTACCAACATCAAGTCACACCAAAAAAAATACTGTTTATGTTATAGATGCTATCAAGGAATGCATTTTTCTTTGTTTTTTAATATCCCTAGACTCGATTTGCCATGACTCTATAGCAGCCATCAACGTTTTTGTGTGAGTGCATGGAGAGTAGCATTGATTAATTGAAGAAAAAATATATAGCACAAGTAAACAATAATCATTAAAACATCACTGCTTCTATGTAAGTGCACAGAGAGTAATATCTCTAAATACGATCACATTTGTTAGGTAATATGACCCCAGAGAGAAGAGGGCCGGTGTATTATGAAAAGTAAATAAACAATCAAAAAACCAAATAAACATACTAATGTTTCAGCAACTGGACCATTGGTACACCACATCTTGTTTCCATTAATTACATAACCCCCATCTACACAGTCAGCCTTGCATTTCATGCTAACAACATCGGAACCAGCTGAAAAAGGAAATACAGTTTGAAAAAGGTCATTGTGATTTTTAATACTACAAGATAAGATTGTTTTGGTCCACATAGTTACCATTGGGCTCACTCATTGATGAGCTTCAAATAGAAAATTTAAACTAATCAACCCAGAGAAAGAGAGATTAACTACAATAACTAAAAGTGCATAACTATCATATCAAATATTATCAGAGTATTCTTACTAATAAATTCAATTCATTTAGATCATCTATCATAGGGTAAGCCATACCAAGTACAAACAAAATTAAAATAACAAGAACCTTGGGCAAGTACTTTTGCTTCTGGGCAGGGCTTCCATTCCTCACCTAAATAATAACCAGGAGGAAAGTGCTCAATGCTCAACTAAAGATTATTAAGTTTACAATGAAAGAGATTTGAGATCCACTTAAGTACCAACTGATTGATACACAGGTTAGAATGAGCACCATAAGAAAGTCCAACAAATCTAGAGGCACAGCTTATTTCTTCCATTGCTAAACAGTGGTACAAGTAACCAAGGCCAAGGCCTCCATATGCCTCTGAACCAGAGAAGGATTAGCTTTGGGCAAGCTTGTTAGGATACCAGTTATGGCAAAAGAAATAGTTAATAGTGAATCTATTATCTAGATTTTTTTTTTTGAGGGGTTGGCATCAAACAACACAATTTTCTGTGTTATGGCTGAGCCCTATTGGTGCCTTACATGTTTGAAAGGTCTTGACAATTGTATATGATCAAAAAGTGGAACCTGCAAACTTAGTCTAGCATACAACACACAAGCTTCATTTGTTGGCAAATGCAATCTCATATGATGAATGAGAAAACAAAGGCAGAAAAGATCGAAAGGAAAAAAGACTCTACCTGGCGCAGTAATGCAAAGTAGATTGAAATCTCCCATTCATTTCCACAAGTTAACCTCCTAACATTAGATCAAATTGATATGAGAAATTTAAGATATTATATCATGTTGCTAAACATCAAAAGATTAAGATCCTCATGCAAACCTGTGGGAATGAATTTGTTTGGTCTATTTTTGCCGCATGAGGGGCAATGTTTTCCTTTGCAAATTGTATAACACTTTCTTTAAACTGTATCATACAACAAAAGAATCCAAATTTGTAATCTTAATCTTAAACATGACATAGTTCATGTTTGAATACGTTGATATTAACCACAATTTAAGGGGAAAACACTAAACGAAGTGACAGGTCAAATTTTTTTCTTAAAAAAGTACAAAGTGGTGAAAAAGACTATCGAAAAAGGAGAGTATTTTAGTGAGTATAAGATTGGATAGAGACTGAACATTCTAAGTTTATAAAACAACACCAAGAATTTATTTCTGTAGAATGCATGGGCAAAGATAAAGTGACTGCTAAGAGCAAATATTATGCTTAAAAGCCATTGGATTTTCTTTATCTGTTGAAGACAAGTCATCTACTCAACCTTCAACTGAGAATAAAATTATTATAGAATCCATGGAAAGTCGCGACACAACAGAGCAGTGAAATTGCTGAGACAAGGTTAGCGTAATATTATATTCAAATTTTTGGCAGGATTTTCCCTCATTCAAAACATTGAGGAGTTCAATTTCAAGACCAATAAATTCATTTTTCAATCCAGGATACATTTATTCCGCCCACCAGACTAAAAACCAGAAGTTGCAGAAGAACTCTAAAATGGCGTAAACCAAATTGATACAATGTAGAAAGAGACAGAATACCTGTATTTGAGTATCGTCGAAGAGTAAGGAGGTGGAGAAAGCAGCAGAGAAAGGTTTTCTTCTGAAAATAAGTTTGGGTTTGATGATTCTATGCATCTTCCTAGTCTGCCAGAAGAAAGAGAAGTAGTAGTTTATTCTCTAGAAGAAGAAGTAGTACTTATAGAGAGAGAGAAGTAGTAGTAGTTTATTCTCTAGCCAAATGAAAGCTAACATGCCCGGTACATTATATCTAGGGGTGGAAACAGGTCAAACCAGGCTTGTGGCCTATTGCAAGCCATTTTTTTTCAGGCCTGCGCCGACCTATATAAGGCCTGGCTTGACCTGACCTAAAGCCTGTGTAAAGATCTGTTTTGAAAACAGGCCTACACAATTAGGCTAACAGGCATCGAAAACATGAAAGGAAAACGAGCCTAAATCTAAAATAAATCATAAATCACAAAAATCAATTAAAATCATCCAAAATACATCAAAAATGTTATAATCTAATTAATCAACCAGACACAACCTAATAATACAACAATTTAGCAAACATAAAATGTATATTATTGCAATAATTCTTTAAAACCAACGAGATAAAACATATCCACTAGCCATAAAACATCAAATCTTCAACATGATTTCTTCTTCTTATTCAAATACCTTGAAAATAATAAATCAAATGTATATTAGTATATCATATTACAATTTAACAAGTAATACTTATAACAGATGGTATAATGTTATCAATGCAAAAAAGTATCTTTGGGTTCTTCTTCAAACCATACTTATTGTGATACCAATCCCCACAACACATAAATGCTTCAATTGATTCTTCGTCCAATTTAGAATGACACTCATCAATCACTCTACCAGTTTAAGTGTAGAATTTTCTTTCCAACTCTGACTTCGTGTTGTGCAAAGGAACCAGATTCAAAAACCATTTTGAATATTTTTTTTCCCTTGCAAAAGAGTTCTGTCGTTGCCACTAAACTACAAGACTGCTCTCTCTCAAGCGCTTCTTCTTCTTTTCTAACATTGAAACTTGTTCCAGAAGGATTCACCTTGCGATAGAGAAATGTATGGGATAACCCAAAGTTCAATTCATCAACAGAGAAACAAAAAAGTTGTCTGATTTGTCTATATCAACCTGTCTCCCGGAAAAAAAAAATAATAATGACGATGATGAAATGCAATATATATGAATAAAGGTTTTGAATGGAATAAATGATATACGTGTGAGAGAATGGAGAAGGAGGCTGATCGATGAATAATTCATTCAGCAGCGTCGTCATTTCCATTCTCTTTGACCGTCTGGCATCAGCAACAGCCACGAAATGTCCCCTTTATATATAAATCAATAATTATAGACAAAAAAAACTAATAACTCCTAAAAGACCTCCCATGAATCCATAACTCAGATAATGAGGAATAACTACCTGAAAAATAAATTAAAGTCGAATTATTGACTTAATCTGCAAGTACCATGACCCACTACTCCTAAACTTGAGGACTACTTAACTCGGAAGGCCAAAAACTCAGGGGAGGAGAGGAGAAGCAGGAACAGAGTTCCGAAGCTTTTCCTCGGCAAGCCAAAAACTCAAAATCCAGAACGAGATGTAAAAAAATGGATGGAAAATACACATTCAAAGGCCATTCGCACGAAATAAAACTAGTTCCGATCTGGAAAATAACTGAAGCACAGAAAGATAGAGCGGGGGGGAGATCAGACCTAATAGATTCAAACGAAGGAAGCAGTGACGAAGGCAATAGCCGGAATGGACGCTGGACTAGAGGACGGAAGGAATGGCGCCGCGAGTCTCGATTGAAAGAAGATGGCGATGGCTGAGCTCGACGGCTGGAAGAAGACGGCGATGGCTGGATTCTCAGGAGCAGGACGAATGTTTGCGGCAGGAGGCTGGAAGAGCGGAGTGAAGCATTCGAAAGCAATTTCGTCACTATCTATGAAATTGCCATTTGATTCCGTGCTTATATATACTTTAATTTTAGTGCTTGTATACATCTTGAAGATGATTTCGTCTCTATTACGGATCAAAAGGAACCATAAAATCACAATTATATTACCAAACAAAATTGAACCAAATAAATTTTAGAGAATTCATTGAACATAAATTTTTAAAGTGAAAATGGAACTCAATTAACTTATTTTTAGCATTAAATAAATATTGGGAAAATCTCACAAAATTAACTTTAAAATTGGTAAAAAAAACAAACCACGGTTTTTAGTAAGCAAAATCCCAAGTCAATCCCTGTGCTAATTTGGGATTTGGAAATCTTGTAAAATTACAAAATTGCCTTCACTTTTTCTAAAAAAAAAAAAAAAACCTTCACCCCCTTGTTGATGGTGTTGATCACCAAAGCTCTAGTGTCAAAGACACCCTTCGGTAGTTGATCATCAAAGCTCCAGTGACTTTTCCAATGATTGGGCACCAAAGCTACGACGCCAACAGCCAAATTATTTTTTTAATATTAGAAATAAAAGTAATCAATATCAAAATTAGGGTAGTTAATACCAAAACTAAAATAGTTATTTGAGAAAAAAATGGGGAAATTACATACAAATCTAAGGATGAGATATTATTATTATAAAGTCCCACAAAATGGTCAAATTTATTTGAAGTCCCTAGGGACTTGTAATAGATTCTAATTGTGAAGTTACCAAGATAACATTATTCCTTGGGTTTTAGCTTGCCACAAATTCACACCACCCTCAACCTCTTGTGTTCGGCACTTCCACACTCACTTCTCGCCACTTCATCCTTGCCGCATGGCCACCGATCCTCATCATCCCCACTCTTTCCCTACTCTCAGATCATCGGCGGCGGTGTGTGTGCTGGGCAACCAGATTCTCTTTTCCTTAGTTTGAACCACGTGGTGTGGGTTTCGAAGGATTACGTTATAGCTCCCTTGTTTTCTTCGTTCATAGAAACCAAGACAGTGAACATTTTGAGCTTCTTTGTTATTTTCTCTAGAATTTTTTTTGGGATGCAAACAGTTAGAGTGTGTAAAATGCATAAAGGGGGACAAGTTTCTTTGTGTCATCCATGGAGGATGAGTCATGAAACTCATAGTGATGGAGGCTTTTCAACCCAACCTGACGGGCTATCAACCTGCAACAGACTAGCATATAACTTGCAGGTTGGCCCATATGACAAGCTCTGGCTACAAATATCCTTCCAAATCATACCACAAGCTTCTCTAAAAGCCACTGTCGTCTTATAAGCATGTCGTCTTCCACACAACTTTTATGGCTCTTTCTTCACCATCAAACTTCTAGTTAACAGTACCAAAAAAAAACTTCTAGTTAACAAGCCCTGTCCATTTCCCTCCATTGGACCTCCATCCTTGTCTGTTGCTTAGCCCAATTCCCCTGGGTTTTTCACACATTTATGTAGTTTGCCAGCAATTGGTTCATTCTTGTAAAATCTACCGAATTAGCTTTCTACAATTTCTTTTTACAGCTCAATATTTGGAGATAACTGAATATTTCTTGACATTTTTTATTTTGGTATTTTATAGGTTACATTTCTTCATTCCAATCATTTTTATACGTTAATTCTTCTGTGTTCTCATTTGCCGCCCTTACTTTTTAAATTAGTTAATTGTGTCTCAGAGGTAGCACTGTCGAATCCGTCCAACAATTCTGCGACAATACACACTGTATAACCATATCAACTCATCATCCCAATTTGACAGCATATCATAAATCGAGATAATTGTAAAACAGGAGCAAGCTATTCACATTGCTTTTCATATTCTCAATCAATATCCATAAAAAACCCAGATTAGCTTGATCCCAAATTGACAACATCCTATGAATTGATCTAATTGTACAATCAAATACCAATTTGCAGAAATTTGCCGGAAACACAAGCAAGCAAACCGTAAAAATCAAAATATCAAATACTAATTTTTTTTTTTTGGTACATAAAGGTTTAGGTGGATTTGACACCGGTCATTCCACTAAGGTCAGGGCACAACCCCAGGGCTCAGAGAGCATTTACAAGGGACTTACGAGATCGCCTACCAAAGGAGCTCTCACAACGGCAGAGGAAATCGATCTTACATCCTTTTAGGATCCCAAACCCGTTTCTTACCATCTGTGCCAACTCTCATTGGCAGATCAAATACTAATATTAGCTCAATCGGGAAATTTTCTAATGTACACGATTGGCCCAAGAACGAAGGATAAGGCCCAATATGCTAAAAACACGCGATCGGCCCGTTCTGAGTCTCGAAACCCACAGGCCCTGTTTCCCACAAGACAGGCAATTAGGTAAGGAACGGACACGTGAAAAGCAACGGGGATGGAGGCATGTAAAATGGAGGCATGGAAAACATGTACCGCCAGATCAATCGAACGGTGAAAATTGAGAGCTGAACAGCCTTCCCATCGTTTGCGAGGGGCAGGAGATCCGGATGCGAGGGAGAGAATGGATCAGAATAGATTGCACTAATAAGCAGAACATTATATTCCAGAGGAATATTTGGCGTTTGGAATGCTATATGGTCTTCGCGAGGTGCATCATTCATTCGTAGTCTTTAAGGTTGAAGAGAGAGCAAACTCGTATTAGATATTGTATTTGGCTTGTGAGAGTTTAGTCTTAGTTAAAATTATACAAGCAAATATTTATATCTTATTTAATTTTTCATAGATCAAGTAAGGGCAGATATGGATGTCCATGAAGTTTTTCTGCTCTGAATTTATTATTCGTGTGTTTGTTTATTATTTCTTGCCATTATATTATTTTAAATATGGATCTCACTATTTATGTTAATTTTGTAAATGGAAAAGAAAAAGCTCCTTGTATGAGCTCTCTTCCAAGAGAATGCTCCCTTCAGTGACCATAACTAATGGGAGGAGAGGAAGAAACAACACCTATCTGTTAAAATGTTTGGATAATTGTTCTTAAAAAAATTGCATTTGAATAAAAAAAACATAAAACTTGTGAATAATAATTATTCTTGAATGGAGAATGCAACGAAAACGGATCAGAAGTCAGAGGATTAAGAGACAACATAGACAATGGCAAGAAATAAAATGAGGAGCATGGCCATGAGTGAAAAGAAGAATTGCCTTGAGAGATTGCCTTGAGATATATAAAACTCTAAAGTCAAGTTGCATTAATTGAGGATGGCCATTGAAGAATAGTAGAATACTACTCCCTATGTATTAAAATTTGCCAATGTGTAAGGAAAATAACCAAAATTCACAGGACACATAATCTCTTTCTTTTGGTTGAGCACTTTTATTCATTTGCTACTCTAAAATAATTAACAAGAGAATTTGGGCAGAATGAGCCCTTAGGAAGTTCGAAACAGAGGACCTTATTTCTCATAAGCCTATTTAGAAAAGAAAATTAAACACTCGAAAATGGATAAAAAGTTGTATTATTTTTTTATTAGTATCATGCCAATATGTTTTTTAAAATGTTAACTTTTCTGTATATTTATAAATTGATTATGGGTTTGAAGCCTTTAATGTGCCTTTTCTAAGGCCTTATAAGGGTTGAAACTACAACCAATGACATCTTATCTTAGAGTTACTTTATAACCCATAAAATACAATGATAATGAAAATTAAAATATGGTCCTAATGAGATGACGGATCACTATTAGACTCAAAGATTTTTCCCATCACTAATGTAGTTTTCCGTCTCTTTCATTGCATAAACCTATTTTGAGGACAACTTTCTGTTGTTTGAAGAGTCTACCAGTGCCTAGATGGTTAGCATATACCAACAAACGCGCATTGAAACTTCAACCAATAACATCTTATCTCTTTTTTGGTTAATTTACAATCAAATGTTTACTTTAAGGATACTTTCTGGAAGTTAGTAATTTTATAAAAAACTAATTATGTAAAATAATGTGTATCCTCGCTACCAACCATGACCACGTAAATTCAAGTTTTTTTTTTTTTTTGCCTATTTCATTTTCGCCTGCTCTTTGTTTGTTAATCGAAATATTAATTTAAACTTAAAAAAATAATGTTATTAGAATAAATACTAAGTAAGGGCATAATTGAAAAAAAAATTAAAAATATATTATTTTGGACATGAGATGAAAACTTTTTTTAAAAAAAAAACTAATGGAAAACTACATATAAGAACCTTTAAAATTGGAAAAAGATAAATTAATTACTCTAATTTACATAATACCTCTCTGCACTAATTTGGAATTTGAAAATGTTGGCAAATAACCCCACTGTCCCTCACTTAGAGCTGGGCAAAAAGGCCGGCCCTTTACAAGCTCGAGCTTAATCGGGTTGCTGGCCGATTAAACTCGATTGAAAATGAGGGGTGATTTTTTTGAAGCCTGGCCAATTTGCTCGCCGCTCAGCTTACCCGAGGGCCTCAACTACATTTTACAAAAAAAATATTTTTACATCTTTTCAAATAAATTAACCTCATAATAAAATTTTTAATTTGGAACATAAATGTTATCAAATAATTAAATGTTTTATCATCTTTTTATAAATAGAATAAGTAATTGTTCATAAAATCCTTCATGAGATAGTGATTCTACCTTTTTATTATTCAATATATGTGTGCTTTTTATTTTCCTTTTGAATGGAGAATATTTTACATGATATTCGGACATCCTCAAATACATTTAGAGAAGTGTTTTCTTTGTTTATCTTATATCAATAAAAATGATTTTATCAAATTTATAAACGGATTTTTTTTTTGTAAAACCATTAAGAACCAAATTAAAATATTCTTGAAATTTAAGTGGAAATTTTTTGAAATCCATGAGAAGTGCTTAACATAGTAAATAAAACTTCTAATAAATATGCTTGAAGTGTGCAAAAAGTTGAGTAAAAGTTATAAGATATGAAAAATCACTAGAAAATAAGTCAAAATTTTTAAAATTAATAAATAAGAAAATAAGCTCGACTTCTTCTGGATGCTTTAAATCACAAGTTCGTCCTTCAACTTAAACGGGTTTAAACACGCTCGATGGACTCAGTCCATTTTCTTAGCTCTACTCTCTCACTACACCCTTCCACTATTGCCTTCACTCTACTCACTTCTGCCTCCCTACCGTTCTCCCATCGAAATTCCAATTTTGCATGACAATGAGATTATTGCCACATGAGGTTAGGGTTTTTTTAGATTAAAGGAACAGAGGATGGCAGCTGGAAGCTGAAAATGAGGAGGGAAAAAAAGCACATGGGAGAATGGAGGCATAAAACACGTTTTCCCCCCATATTTTTAGGGGAGGAGAGCTTTAGGTTTACATCCTCATTCTTCATTTGCAACCCGGAAACCCATTCCATCTTCAACCACAATTTTGTCCAAACCCTGCTGTTCTAGATCCCAAAACCATCATTCAAAACCATCATCAACTCCATTATTCATCTTCATCTTCTACAACATACACATTCTAGATTTGATGGTTGCTTTCTTCTCTTTTTTTCTTGCCGTGTTTTCAGCTACTATGAGTAGCTAAGCCTTCTTTGTGGTTCTCTTGAGTTGTAGTAATGGCCTGAGCTCAAGTTCTTTATTGGAGTTCTCTTATAGTTCTCGGTTTCGGCATTTAATTAAGATAGTTTCAATTTGTCATTGTTGGAACTGTTTTGCATCAAACCTTCAAAAGCTTGATGGTTGAGTTAGGAGTTTATTTAATTGACTTTGTATGATCCTCGTTAAAGGAGATTTAGCTATGATGATTAATGCTTCGTTGAGATTATTTTTCATCTAGTTGAGCTGAATCTTTTTATTGATGTAATGGTTATTAAATTTATAGATCTGAAGAAATTGAATGAGTTT
The DNA here is from genome assembly GCA_006871305.1 of Vachellia collinsii. Lineage (NCBI taxonomy): Eukaryota > Viridiplantae > Streptophyta > Magnoliopsida > Fabales > Fabaceae > Vachellia > Vachellia collinsii. The sequence goes on along the minus strand of QFDD01000341.1, from coordinate 7,349 downwards.
TTCCTTTGAGCCTCTTACTGTTGTAATATTTCACTTGAAGCTTGATCAAGATGTTTAATTGAGGTATTTTGAGATTTGAATTTAGTGATATCTAAGGTTTCGCCTTTAGGTTTAATTCATTGAACTCTTATCTTTAGTAGAGCTAGGAAGGCCTAATTTTAACTCAAGAATTTTCATTGCTGCAAATACAAAAACCCAAAAACAAGAATAATTAGATTTCAATTCGGTTGTTCAATTTTTTTTTCCAATCAAGTTTTCAATGCTGTCTCCTTTTTAGCTTTGATTACAACATTAATTTGTTGAAAAGCTTGAATTAAACTCCTCATAAACAACGACCTAGGTGTGCAACACTATACTACATTTTTATCACATAGTATTTTTGAAAGCTTATGTGACTATGATTTCATTTAGCAGCCAGAGTATCCTCTCATCTTTATATCCATTTTTTCAATGCAACTTTTTCAATCCCCTCCAAAAGACCCAGCTAGATTAGTATTTTTGTCATAAACAAAAATACTACATTTTTATCACATAGTATTTTTGAAAGCTTATGTGACTATGATTTCATTTAGCACCCAGAGTATCCTCTCATCTTTATATCCATTTTTTCAATGCAACTTTTTCAAACCCCTCCAAAAGACCCAGCTAGATTAGTTTCACCAAAAAAAAAACAAAGAATAATGGGCAATAGAACTTAACAAAAAAAAACCACTTGATTCAAATTTATACCTCACTATAAAAAAAAATTTAGTGACTAAAATTCCATCCTAATATGTTTAGCTATAGAACGGAACTATCTATGGAATTTTTTCCATCGCTAAATTCACTGTAAGTGATTGATTAGTGATGGAATTCCATCACTAATTATTGATGGATTAGGGATGGAAAAATTCCCTCACATCGCTAATCCATCACACAATTGGAATACTATGTCCCCATAATTAGTGAAGGACTAGTGATGATGGAAAATTTTATCATTAATCAATCACCATTTTGTTAGGATCGGATTTGACCAAGAGGGGGGTGAATTGGTCTAACAAAATTTTTGCAAACTTTGAACGAAAAAACAGAGTATGAGAGAAAGTGACTCAAAGATTTATCCTGGTTCGGTCCTCTTGACCTACGTCCAGGCCTCAGAACCCTCTGAGCTTTTCAAATCCACTAATCACAAAAGATTACAATCAAACAGAAGAAGGACTCTCCCCCTTCCTAACTCAAACTAATCCACAGACACTTTCGCTCGTGTCTAAACCAACTCAAGATTCTCCAACCTTGAGCAACTCTCTCAAATTCAATAATGCCCCGTTTGGTAGCATGGAAGTGAGCCCATGGAAGTGGAATTGAGGTGAGAAGTGAGATATTGAGCTGTTTGGTAACCTAGAAGCCAATTCCATAGAACTCCCAATTCCACCAAAATGTTGGAACTGGGTTCCTTCTTATCCCCCTGAGAACTGGATCAGTTCCATGGAACCCATATTTTCTAGACTATTCTACCCTTGATAATTTAACATATTGTCAATTTTGTCCGCCTCCCATCTTCAACCTTGAGCGACCTCATCCCTCTCCTGATGCGACTCCGGCGACCTCATCCCCCTCCTGATGCGACTCCGGCGACCTCATCCCCCTCTTGATGACACTCCGACCACGTCACACCACACGCTGCACCTTGGATCTTCTCCGTTCAAAGCTTTGACTCACCTCCATCCTTCGATCTTCAGCTCATTCTCCATTCAAAGCTTTTGTCGTCCATACCCATATACCAGTCAGACTCCATTTTTTGATCTCCTCAGAAATTTGCAAGCCTCGACTCACCTCCATCCTTCGATCTTCTCCGTTCAAAGTTTTGAAGATTCGATAACCTCCATCGCACCTCCCTCCCCCATCCAGATCCGTCACATCTCTCTCCCTCTCTCTTCAGCTCCGTCGCACCCTGGGTTCTTTTCTGAGATGAATTTTTTTTTTTGGGCAAAAAAAAAAGATGAATTTTTTTTGAAGAAGGGGTATATTAGTCTTTTTAATTATATGCATAAATATTAAATTAAAATAATAACCCATTTCTTCCAGCATACCAAACATACTTTTATCTCCACTTCCAGTTTCAGTTCCATTTCCAAATCCACCTCCACTTCCACTTCCACTTCCATCAAAATCATTTCTATGTACCAAACGGGGCATAAATGAACAAGAATATTCTCCTTTATGAGAATTTAATGATAATCACTGAAGCTCTTAAATGAGAGTATGAAAACAGAGTATGAAGCTGAAGCGTAATAAATTTTCTTTCTCGTATGTGCGTTCTCTATCTTCCGGTGACTTGAATGAGTCACCTTTTATAGGTGAAAAGTATTAAATGTCCGTTAGAGACATTAATGTTTCTGTTAGACCCATCGTCTTCATTCACCTTCCCGCATTGAATGCGCCTGCGTGCTTCTGACAGTAGGTAGGATGAATTTCTGAGATTTTGTCCGTTGAATCTCTTTTTGTTTAGGCAATCAGAAGTTCATTCCCTGCTAATAAGTAAGTCAGATAAGCATTTATGATGGTAGGTATGATTCAAATAATCGTTGTATGAAAAAGGAAAGATTTTGGGATCAGTTTAAAGTTCCTGACACGCTGCGTAACTGTCAGAGATTGAAAACTCGAGTTTTGTCTCCTCATAACTCGAGTTATTGAAGAATTTTCAAAGTAGAAATCTCATAACTTTTATTGCAACTTGAGTTTGAATAAGAGTTTTGATAAAACTTGAGTTGTGGAACTTAAAACTCGGGTTTTCATAAGTTCCAGTAAGCCAAAATGCTTTGTGCTCTTCGAGACTCGAGTTTCATTTGTCAAAACTTCAAGTTTTGACATTTTTCAAATCATAACTTTCATTGCAACTTGAGTTTCCTTGAGAGTTTTGAGCTATCACATGTTTTCTCTTCGAGACTCGAGTTTTATCTCATGAAACTTCAAGTTATAGGTATTTCAAAATAAAACTTTTATGTATAACTCGAGTTTCATTGGAAGTTTTAGGTTTAAAGGGATTTTCTTCTCGAAACTCGAGTTTCAATACTCAGAACTCAAGTTATATGAAAACTCTTAACGAAAACTTGAAGTTTGGAAAGAAGTTTTGAAGTTTAGAAATTTTCCTCAGCCTGAAACTCGAGTTCTGTAAGCCCAAAACTCGAGTTATGCCATAACCTTTGCTTAAACTTCAGGTTGAGAAGGAAGTTTCGTTTCTCTCTCTTTGAAACTCGAGTTCTGAAACTCAAAACTCGAGTTCTAGCAAAACTTCAATTGAAACTTCAAGTTCTGGAAGAAAGTTTCTTTTTTCAAAAACACTTGAGAGCCTGAAACTCGAGTTCTATAAAATGTAACTCGAGTTTTACCAAAACTTCCAATATAACTTGAGTTTTCACTGAGAGTTCTGATTTTCTAAAACACTTCCAATGTTCAAAACTCGAGTTCTAAAAGATGGAACTCGAGTTTTGAGATAACTTTTACTCAAACTCGAGTTCTTTTGAGAGTTTTGCATTTCTAAAACCTTTTTCAAAACCCGAGACTCGAGTTTTGACTCCCAGAACTCGAGTTTTGATATAACTCGAATCAAAACTTAAGTTCTCTTGAAAGTTTGAGATTTTGAACACATTTTTAAACACTGTAACTCGAGTTCTAAAGCACATAACTCGAGTTCTCTCAAAGATTTCATTAAAAACTTGAAGTTTTCTAAAACTTTCTGAAAACCAATATTCTAAACATAACCTCAAAAACATATTTATCATCATCAAAACATTATCTCAACATATTTATTTTTATTTTTAAAACTGGAGTTAACCCTTACGATGCATGGGATGTGGTAAATGATTATGTGTGTGTGAGATATATATATATATATAATTCATACAAAAATTTTTAGTATGATTAATTTTGAAAATTGTTGTCATTATTTTATATTTCAATTATTTAATTAGCTTTTCTTCTATTCTCTTATAATCATTTGATATTTCTATACAGCATAATTAGATTTTATAAAGAAAAAATTATTTCATTTGTAATTAATGTTATATTTAAATTAATATATTTATATGAAAAATAATTATCATATAAATAGTTATATAAACATATAAAAATTATTATATCATATTTATTATTGAAATTGTAATTAATATATGTGATTTTTAATAATATATTATATATAAATAAAAATATATTGACATATTTAATCATATACGAAATTATATGAGTATATCTTTGTTTTTGTTTGTATCCAATATATATATATATATATTTATATAATTTTGCATTCAAAGTTTGCAATTCATCTAAACTCCAGTGGTTCTCGGAAAAAAAAAAAAAACTCAACTCGTAAGTGTATCAACACACGCACATGAGGTTAAGGCTCGAACCCTCCTTCATCACAAAATGCAACCAATTTGTGAAGTGGTGATGACATCGACAATGCACACACAGAACAGTGGACGTGAAGACATGTGGTGGCTGACTGCGATGTGGCAGACGACCATAGGGATATGTGGCAGCCGAGTCAGCAATGATGTGGAAAACTGGTGTCATTTTGAAATCATTATTTCTCTATTTTGCATTTTCACAACTTTATTAGTCCATTATTTTTTCTCCTATTAGTTAGTTTCCTTCTATCCTATTGATGAGTTACATTTTTACTTATTGTATTTATGGGTTCCACGTTTTCCTCTGCATTTTTCCATGATTCTCTCATTCTTCCTCCTAAATTCTCTCTCCTCTCAGCATTTTTCACTGTTCATATACACATTTTTCCAATTTTCTCCCTCTAATATTTATATTCATCTGGTCCAATTTTTTCCCTCTATCCAAAAAAACAAGATTTCACAGATAATAAAATTAGGCTTTTATAATATATTTATATCATATTTAATTTTAAAAAGAAATTATAATAGATACAATAAATTTTATCAAAAATAAATTCATATAAGAATGTATGGGTGGTACAAATTTACAAAATTAGTACAAGTTTAAAAATTTTTTATAATGATAAAAATTTTCTTTTAAGTTAATAATATAAGATATATGATTTCATTCGCTCAAATAATTTAAGTTAAAAATATTTTAGTATGTTTGTATATTTTTTCAATAAAGAAAAGAAATCAGTTTAAATGGAACCATAATTTTAATCACCCAAATTTCAAATGGTTTGAATGTAAAATTAAGGAAATTCTTATGTTATATATAAAATTATACAAATTTTTTTCTTGGAATGAAATTTTCTTACAGTATGAGTGGGGATTTTTCTTGAAAAAAAAATAACTCAAACAAGAGAGTACAAAATACAATTCTGATAACAATAGTTAATACTCTACTAATTTATTTTGTACAACTGATAGAACACAAATTGAATGGCGAGTTAACAAGATTTTATAGACTTATTAATTTAATTGAATGTTAGTTTGCAGCTAGTATTAGTTTAATAGTGGGTTGACAAGATTTTGTAATATAAATATGTATAAGCGGCAAACTCAGAGCCAAACTCATGAGTTTGTCAACTATAATTATAAATAAAGGTGTGTGCATACAAGTCTATTTATAGATTATTGATCTTTATCTTATATTCCATCTTTGAGTATATTGTATAAATGATAGATTTATTTTTTTATATTAATTTTCATAATAAAATTATTGATATTCTTATCTTATTTGTTTAATTATTATGAAGGCTCAATATATAGGAATTGATTTTAATGAAACATACAACAAGTTTTCAAAGAATTTGTCTTTCTGTCTCAACAAGTGTCTAAGGATGAGCACAATGCTGAGGAAATTAACATAAACCCCATAATTGTAGTATTATATATTATAAACCAATAAACTTTTAAATTGGCGATGCACTTGGTGACAGAATTGTGACGGAATTCAATTAGCGACTAAAAATTCTGTGACAACTAATTTAGTGACAAAAATTAATGATGGATTAGTGAGGAAATTAACAATGGAATTTTCCATCACTAATTCCGTCACAAAATATTTTTTGACGAAATTAGATATAGATTAGTGACGCTTGTTTTATCCAACTACAGTAAAAAGTAAAAAAAAAAAAACACCAAAATGCTATAAAAGTGAAAGTGTTTACAAGAATGTTATACTCAAAATTGTTCATAGAGAGAACGAGTTCAAAGTTTTGAAGAAATTTGTCTTGCAGAGAACAAGTTTTAGTATGACAAAAGTAAAAAATCGTTCTTCGCGTGAACAATTTTACAAGTGCACCGCTAACATTCTATTTTTTAATATAATATTTATTTATTTAATATAAAGAAAATTTATGATATTTTTTATAAGGAGAAAACTTGTATCAAGATCCTTAAATTCATCATGTCAAGTTATCAAATAATATATGGGGCTTTGTGTCCTATTTTTTATGTATATTTATAATTAAATAAAAATTTAAAAATAAGACATATGACCATATGTGATTGAAAAACGTGACCTAATGATTATATGGAACTTGACTTAAGTATAGTCCTTTTTATAAAATATCTTTCTCTTTGATTATTTTAAGTGATCTTACAGCGTTCCAGATAAATATATGAAAAAAAAATTATTTTAACATGTACAAAAGTGTCTTTTTAAGTGTTTTTGAGATTTCTCAAACAAGTACTAAGATTACTATAAAAGAGAATATTTAGAGTTAAATCACACCTCCAAAATGAATTTCATATTTAAGAAAAAAGAAAATATATTTTCAAAGAAAAAATTTGAGAGAGAGAGAGGTGTTATAGGCATTAGAACTAATTCAAGTTAAAATTGTTTACATGGATAATGATTTCTGTCACACCCCTTTATATAACTCAGCCCAATCTAGACTTCTTAATTATTAGGCGCAGCTATTCTAAGCGTATAAATTCTGTTTATGTAAAACAGTCTTTTACCTACCTTCCTCAGATTGAGCTTTTCTGAAAAATTTTGAATTTTTTTTTTATAATAACCTTTAATTTTTCTAACGTGCCAGGTTTGATCCTGGGTTCATTACTCTTTATTGGTAGCTTAAAAACAGCTTTTCCTTCATAAACCATTCTCCTCATGTCTACCTTCTGTCTCGGATTAATGTATACATAATTTATACAATCATATATACATACCCATCTAAGTCATTCAAAATTATATCAGAATAACACATTAAACTTCTTATTAAACCAAATATATGTAAAGGGATTCTTCCATCTCCATTCTATGCTTCTCTTGTCACCAATTCCTTTCCTTTTGAGCTACCCGCCTCTGCTGTATTTTTGTTGGAAAGGGGGGTGAGATTTGGGAATCCCCGTAGAAACCACAGTTTATCATATAATTATATATAAAATTCACAATCATGTAAAATAAACCAC